>CAWVNO010002450.1:0-37318 GCA_963930645.1 Salticus scenicus | reverse complement strand
TTTTAAAATATATATAATTAGTAATTTGTAAACTATGAGCATCACCAGAATAATAAAAATGTCGATAAATAGTTTCATAATGAAATTGTTATCCAATTTTTATGTTTGTATGTATATTCTTTAAAAAGTTATTCACATGAAAAAAAAAGAAGAAACAGAAAATTGAATACAGGAAAAAAGCCCTATTGGAAAAAAAATTTCGTTTCCGGTAAAAAAATATATACCGGCTTATGAAACACCGGATCCAGTATGATACCGGATCCAGTATGACATACCGGTTCCAGTATTATACCGGATCCAGTATGACATACCAGTTCCAGTATTATACCGGATCCAGTATGACATACCGGTCCAGTATGATACCGGATCCAGTATGCCATACCGGCTTATGAAACACCGGTTCCAGTATTATACGGGATCCAGTATGACATACCAGATCCAGTATGACATACCGGCTTATGAAACACCGGTTCCAGTATTATACGGGATCCAGTATGACATACCAGTTCCAGTATGATACTGGATCTAATATGACATACCGGATCCAATATAACATACCAGATCCAGTATACCAGTACCATTCTGAAAGCAGCATGATTCCAGAATATTCATTACAAAATTGTAATAGATTAGGTATATTAATGCAGCAAAAAGATTTAAGAAATCAACATAAATAAATCATTGAATTAAAAATGTAACAAATTAACTCTAAACCTACTGATACTTCCATGTATACCTATTCCTACCACAGCAGGTTAAGTGACCCCTCTTTAAAATGTTATATATATTACTATGTGAAAAACATATTATTTAGCACAATTTGGTACATGAATAAAACAATTTTTTTCAAATAATTCAAAGTTGTTTATTTATTAAATTTAAAAAACATAAAAATAAATACAAGAAAAAATTAAATATTCTTTAATTGAATCCTAAATTTAGAAAATAAGTAATATGCTAACTTTATTCACCACATATTTTGAAAATTATTGCATTCTCGAAGGCACATTTTCCACACACACATTTGTTGCATTTGAAACAAATTTTTTTAGTTTTGTTTTCTTTGCAAAAACCTACTTGGCACCTTTTTCGCAATTGCACACGAGAATCTGAACTTGAATTTGTTGAAGTTTCCTGTATAATTTCTTTTTCGTCCTGTTGAAAATCTTTGGCAAGTTCTTCAGCTAATTGGAATAAAAATTATTGTCTAGAAATTTTTTGCCGGTTGTTTCCCTGTATTAAATCCATGAGTTGATTCCATCCTGGTCAAGAATATTGAAGAAAATCTGCACAGTCGATAATGGTCTTTTTCTCTTTTGTAATCTGCCTATATTCAAAATATTTTCGGCTTCACTTTTTTTACCTGAGGACTCCCATTCAACCGTAGTGTCAAATGAGTCATCATGTTGTTCTATACTATCCACTTCACTTTCAGATAGTTTCTCTTCACGAAATTCCGAACATTCTTCATCTATGTCATTTATAATTTCCTATGATTTCAAACAACTTGAATGTTTCGACATTTTTGAAATAAGAATTATTAACAAAATAATGAAATTAGAATTCTTGACACGAAAAATAGCACTATAACGTGAAATATTTACTGTAGAGCTCGCTTGGAGTAGAGTGAAATTTGCTATTCATTCGTCAGCCAATCACAAATATAACACAATACAGCACAATATATGATGCAATAGCAAAAATGTCTAATGCAAAGGTTTTGTTTCACAACCACACATACAAATCTTTATATCACATGAATCTTTGAATGGGTCAAATAACCTGTTGCAGTAGTTAGGGTAGATTACATATATTTCTCGGTAAAAAAATTAATAAGAGAGGAGTAACTATTGAAAAATACATTCAATGTATTTTTTAAGAAAGTACTAAAGGCAAATGATGATGTGATAATGTTATTTGCAAGAAATTCTTACAAAAAGTTTTAAATGGGTCATTTGACCCATCGTGGTAGGTTTAGTGATCTGTTCTGTGCAGTCCTCCAAACTCTACACCAGTTATAGTTGATATCTTGTGCTGGGTCGTTCCCATTACAGGTGAGAGGATTCAATAAAATTTCGACCGTTTCGCGATTAGCAGCTTAAGTTGCGATTATATCGACGCAGCTTACGCTGCTAATCGCGAAACACTCGAAATTTGATTTAATCCTTTCACCTGTAATGGCAACGACCTGGCACAAGATATCAACCATAACTGGTGTAGAGTTTGGAGGACTGCACAAGAACAAAGCATCAAGCAAGCCACCACGAAGCTGCCTCTGATGAAGGGGGAGGGCTCCTGCAAGTACTCAGGCAAACACGAGAAGTAAAGTAAGGTGATTTTAAACGTTTGCAAAAAATTAAATTAAAAAGAATAAGTTTATCTGGTAATAAAAATATAATATTAAGTTGCTTTGTTAATAAGTTGTCTTCTTTTCTTACTGGCTTAGTCAAATCCATAATCTCCAAGCAGCCAACCCCATGACAAAAAATTTAGGAGCAAGAGACTTAAAAAACCGGAGCAAACAAGAAAAAATTGGAGCAATTATTATAATACGAAAATTTTAAATTAGATTTCCATATATAATCTACATTTACACATTCTTAATATAGACTTCTTTAAATCAATGAAACTATCAAAGAATGATCAAATAAACATCACAGACATATATATAAATTTTATTATAAATTATATTCTAGTACAATATAATTATAATTCTGACTCACATTAAAAAGATTTAATTTTGCAGATGCTATATAACCAAACTAAAAATTTAAAATCCTATTAAATAACATTTTCTTCATCTTCTTCTTTTTTTTTTTTTTTACAATTAACAAGAAGACAAAATTACAGTTTTTGTTTTGAAATAGAATAGTATGTTGAGAATATTTTTTAAATTCATAAAAAAAGAAAAATAATACGATGAGTTTCTTTTAAAATAACAGCAGTGTTCCTTATGTTATAGATTGAAAAATCATAAACATTAGAGTATATTTGATCTTTGGTTGCTAGCTAGTAGAACATGCAGAAAGGGGGGGGGGGTAAAAATAATATATGAATGATAATTAATTTTATGATTACATTATAGGTTTTTAAATCTAATACAGCAAGTTTAAAATGAATATTGATTTTTATTTTGTGGGTGGAAAAAGATGGTAACAAATAGCTTCTGCAGAGCATGTAATCGCTAATTGGAAATAAGAAATGTATGTGTGTGTGTGTGGGGGGGGGGAGTAAAAAAGATTTATATGGGCTAAAAATATTGAATAATTATATTTCTTTACACATTCTAGACTCTCTCAAAGTAAGTTTAAAATGAATATTAACATTCATGAGGTTGGAAAAAGAGTGGAAATCAGAAGGCTTCTATGAAGTGTTTGATTCACAATAATAGTTAATGGGGTTTCTTTTTGTAAACGAATGATATTCGCGACTTTTAAAAAAAACGGAAGAAATCATTTAATATCAGAAACCGGAAAATTAGTTGAAAAATCTTTAAACTTCTGCCCAAAACAGAAATTTGGAGAAAAAATAAGAGAAAGTAATAAATGTCAAGTTTGAAAAATTGGAGTTTTCCGATAATTTTCAGATTAATGGAGCACACTGATAAAAATCAGAGAAACTACGATAAAATAAGAGCAAATCGGCAGCTATGTAATCTTGTCGGAAACCATTTTTTCTGACTGACTGTTGTTGAAATTTTGAGAACTTCTTCCTTCTTTTTTCCTTGACAATCTGATAACCAGAATCGCAATCCATCTGAAACAGAAAAAAAAAAAAGCATAAAATAATGAGTCAAATATGTTATTTAATATCTGGAAGCATAAATTGCAGAATTTCAGAGGGCTGCATTGCAGCTCAGCATGAACAGTGTAATAAAATGTCTATAATTTATGAGGCTACACAAAACTACTTAGTTCCCCCATCTAGAAAAGTAGAGGACAGAAAATACTACTGGAGATACAGAATAGATGCTGAAATTATAACTAACTAGTAAATCTGCAGATCAGGGGCCTCAACGTTAACTCTGCAACTGCAAGTCATTTTATATTTATATTTCTTACATAATATCTAATATCTATATATATAAAAATTTTCGTAGATTCAAAAATATAAATATTGGGTGTGTTTTACATTTTAAATTCATTGTTATGAAAAGCTATTTTCGTCAAGGGGTGGGGTCCAATAAACCCTCAGTCGTTTCACTAATTTTGAATCCACAAATTCGACATAACAGTTAAATTGAACATGACTTCAACAATGATGTTCTGGAGCCATTTATTCTTGCATTTTTTTTTATAAATTGTTTTCATCAAGGGTGCTCTGCCTCCTGAACCCTTGGATTGGCAACTTAAAATGACGTGTAAGGATATATGTGCGCACATATTCCTTCTCAACTCAAACTTTTATTGTTAAGAAAATAAAATAAAATCATTTATCATCGGATAAAAACTCGCACCGGACACCCACTGCCTTAGGCAGCGCAAACTCATGTGTGCTGTGCACACATATTCATTCTGAAATCAAACTTTTATTCTTAAGGAAAGAAAATTTTTTAAATTATTTCTCACCAGGTAAAAAGTCGGACCGGGTCCCCATTGCCTTCGGCAGCCAGTCCCGTGTGTGTGCACAGGTTAAGGGATATGCACCCGCCTATTCCTTCCCACACTTTAAGTCCCTCCTAATTAACCTACATATACCAATTTTGAACGGTCTAACTCAATTAGCTGAGATGCAAAAGTTTTAAAATATTAAAGCACCATCTGGCGGTAGAAATTTCTGTAATCTACTGTTCAATTCCAAATCAACAAAGTTTTAAAATGATGTATTACATATGAAATTATTTTAATTAGTAGCTGAGATACAAAAAGAAAACCTAATCAGGACATCCTAAAACACGTAAATCATGTGAAATCTCTAATTCCATTACCTACGGTAGTCAGTTAATGGAAGTAAAAAGAAAAAGAAATATTTTTTAGACCCCCAAAACCTATATATACCACGGTAGACGGGTAATGGAAGTAAAAAGAAAAAGTATTTTTTAGTACCTTCAAATGTATTTCATTGCTATGGAAACTCCTATCGTCTTTTGAGAGATAGATTACATGTTAGAATAAAATTTAATTTGCAATTAAAATGTAACTTATTTGTTTATTAACCAAAATTGATGAAATTTGAATTGCAGGTTGGTCTTGTGCTGCATAGGTTGTATATTAAGTGTTGTGTGCGAAAAAGAAAATTTTGAAATTTGCAATTTTTAATCGCAGTTCAAGATCATGTGACATTAATGATTTCCAGATGTTTCGTTTCCGTTCCAGACAGCGGAGAAAATAGTCTGCTGATAGAATGCCTCTCTTTAAGCAATTAGCCGTGGATTCTTGGACATTTTTCAATCGACATGGGTCGACGTTTTAATTCATATCTCCGAAACTAATTAAAAATTTTAAATGCTGTTTTCAGGAGTCACTCGGGAAGGCTCCTGAGCATCCGTATGTTTTGTACTTCTGCGTTCAATAGGGGCTGAACATACAGAAGGATAGACAGAGCTTTTCTTTTTTTTTGATTTGTGCAAAGCATATTAACACATCTTTTGAACGATACTTTCAATAAAAGGAAGGACTTACAAATAGTACGATTAAAAACATACAGGATATTTCATGTCTGTGTATTTATAAATTCTCAGAAAAAAATTAGAATGCTCCAAAGATGTGTAAAAAAAAAAAAAAGTTTTTTTTTCCCCTCCCGATAGATTTTAGGAATATGCCCAGAGGGGGGGGGGGCAGGTATTAACTGACGAGAGGGCCTGTGCGCCTTCGGTCCCCCAGAAAGTATACAGCTGGCATTTTTAGATGAGGAAAATGATAGGGGGCCAAATGTTGGATCCCCCCCCAATCAAAATTCCATACTACACCCATAAGATTACCGTATATACTCACGTAATAAGTCAACACCTAAATTTGAAAAAAGGAACTTGGATAACACCAGTATTTTAGATTAGTTTTCTTTCCCTTATTTAATCACAATAAATTTTTTTATTATACAAGGTAAAGAAACCAAATTTAAAATACTATTGCAAACCTCTCAATTTAGGGAATTGACTTATACGAGAGTATATAAGGTAAATCTGCACAAAATCTTATTTTGCCTAGTTCTCAATACGATACACTAAAAAAAATAAAAAGAGGTTTTACGTTTTGCCACCAAAAATCAATTGTATAAAAAACTGCCTTCTAAATCAATTTAGGATCTTACCATATAAAAATAAAATGCCATTCATTAGAAAATTATGAAAATTTTTACTGTACATAAAGCTTTTACAACTTTCAAATTTTACTATAACATAAAAGGCAGTTTTCATAAAAAAGCAATTTTTTTTACAACAGTGCTAAATATTTACAAATAAATTTATCAAATTTAAGTAAAACAGCATTAAAAAAAAAAAAAAAAAAAATTATAAAAGACTTGCTTCTGAACCTATTTTAAGTTTCACAATTTAAAATGACATGCCATTCATTTTACATGCATGCATGATGACAATTTTTACTGTATAATATTGCAAAAGCATCTATAATAGGGCAATTCTCTGAAAAATGAAACCAACAATGTCAATTTTTTTTTTTTTTTTTTTGAAAATTGTATTTTCTTTTTACTGTTGTTGAAATAAAACACATGTATTAAATAAAAAATGTCAAAATATAAAAAAATATTGAAAAATCAATTTTTTATGAGCTTTTGAAATTTAATAAACTAATTGTGACAAAAATACTGAAATTGGGAGGAAATTTCAAATTCTTACTAAATTCTTAATAATGAAATTTTTAAGTTTTTTGTGTTATAGTAAAACATTATAATGAATGAACACTCAGTAAAACAAATTAAATGTATCTATATAATTTTTAAACTGTTTGAATTATTCAATTTTTACTAAGAAGTATGCATGTCCCGTGCATCACACAAAAAGAGCTACTTATTTGTGTACAAAATTTATTTTTTATTTCTGTTGCTGAAAAATTCTTAAGAACTTTTAAAATGAACTATATTTAAACTACATTAGAAATATTTTTAACAAACTTTATTTTAATTAATTTTATTTGCTAATATATTATGTCCCGTGCTCGTGCATCACAAAAAGTTTTCAAATTTAAAGTTTCCACGTGAATTTACAATTTCTGGGAGAGGAATTTGTTTAATAATGTCTTCAATTGGATAAATAAGTTCATCTGCCTTATCTGACCATTTTCAATACTGATTCCCAGCTTTTACCATAACAGAAATTTTAAAGTTATTTTCATCGATTTTGGCAACAAATCATGCCAGGATAACAATCGCTTTCATATTTAGCTAAAACCTAGTCATTGAGTTGAAGCTTTAAATCTAATTGTATGGAACTTGTTTTGGTCTTGAAATTGTCACATGCATTTTCTTGATGGCACCACCCCTGAATGTTACCAAAACATTAAAGGTCTTATCCCCGTTTTAGAACTTACAACATCTTCCTCGCTCATTAGAATTTGAAATGTTGAAAATTTAAAATATTACAGAGCCATCTGGCAGTAGATATTTCTGTAATCTACTGTTCGATTCCAAATCAACAAAGCTTTCAAATGATGTATTACTTATGAAATTATTTTAATTAGTAGCTGAGATACAAAAGAAAACCTATAATCTAGGCATCTCAAAACGTGTAAATTGGTTGAAATCTCGAATTCCACTTTCGATAATATAAAAGTACTTCAAAATATATTTGGAATGATGTATTAAAAACAGGGTTGGGTTTCTTCCGGAAGAAATAGAAGAAACTAACCAGAAGACAAAACAGATGCTCAAAATAAAAATTTATGAACTATATAAACTCAAAGCAGGGTTGGCAAGTTTCTTCCAAGGTGGAAAAAACCGCAGAAAAAACCGGCCGGAAGAAATGGAAGAAACTGTTTTTCTTAAAAATTTATCCTATAAATTACAGATTTGTAAGATACAATGGATGCATTGATCTTATAAACAACTTTAAATATACTTATACAAATTTAATAACATATTTAGTTAATAATTATGAGGTTCTTTTTATGAAAATGAGCTAATGAGCCTCGGTATCTGATGATCACATTCCAAAATACTCAAAATCCAGTAAAAAAATCAATTTCAATTTAAACAGTATAAAGTTTTATAATTTAGACAATTTTATTTCTTTAACTGGTAATAAATAATAATTTGGATCACTTGCTTATACTTTCTGATAAAACAGCTCTTAACATAATCCAGTTAATTAAAAGAACCAGTATGCAATAATTACTTTTACTGTATTACAAAATGTCATCAAAAACTTTATTTTCCTTATAGTCACATACAGTACAGTCAACTCCCTCTAATCTGCAGATTTATAATCTGCAAATCCTTCTAATCCGTAATTGATTTTTTAATCTAAAAGAAATTTACATCTCATATTTCAAAAGAATTCACATTTTTACTTTTTATTACCATGCTTTTATTAACTTCGATTCTTGTTTGTTTGTTCGGTACAAATCTTGCAATCTATTTTTAATTAATTTCCCTACTAGCTAGACATTTGAAACTTTCACATTAACTCAGAACCCGGTGACAACACAATACTTCAAAGTCAGATTTTCGAATAGTTTTCTTTTAATTAATTAAAATATGAAAATAATAAGCTCTTAATAGCAATAAAATAGTCATTAAAATATTAGCTATAATTTAATTGTTGCCAAAAAAAAAAAAATTACGGGTTCATTTTCTTTTGACATAAAAATAAATACATTTAAATTTAATTCAACGTGAATGTGAAAAAAATTATAAAAAGTTAAATTATGCATTTCACAAAAGTTGACATCATTATCAATTTTAAAATTTTATACACATTCATAAGTACTAATGTACGATGCTAATATAAATTGTTCTAAAAGGAGTAATATTTTATTTTTTAAACCAACTTTTTTTTTTTCACTATTATTATTACTATTTCACTGAGCTGATTCCGTGTGCTTAAATATTGCTTAAATATTATTTTTTAGCCTCACGTATTTTATTAATGACTCATCAGAAAATTTTAAAACATGGTATATATATATATATATATTTTTTTTTTAAATCTTATAATTATTTTTTATCAAACTTTTAGCATAATCCTTACTTTGAAACACAAATGGGGTGGGGGTGGGAGGTAACATTCTTATATATATTATCCTGCAATTCATACAGACTAGCGCTGAAAATAAACCACTATTACATGAATGTTTAACAAAATTAATCAGCGATGAATATTATTTCCAGACTTTCAAAAATATTTTGTTTCGTATTTTTTAAATATGTTTGTTTACATTTTATAGGTACCTATTATTTGAATATGCTTAAATTATTTACCATCATATATAAATGTGATAGATTAGTTTTATTAATATTGAAGAAATATTTATTCTAAAATTTATTAAAAATCCTCTTTCCGTTTTGATGTCTATTTAATTAATAATAACTGACTTTGTATCTGCAAAAGAAAACTGTAAACAAAGGCAATGATCTCTAATTTGCAAATTCCTATTATCTGCGCAACCTCTGGACAAAACTTTTGAGAGTTAGAGGGAGTTGACTGTAAAACAAATTAAAAGTTTTTCCGTAGTTCAATACTGCACTTTATTTTTCAACTTAAAATAGATAAATACAAACTATGGATTTTTTTTAAATCCTAGAGAGCTTGCAGGACAGAAAAGCAGGTATCTTGCTTATTGATACAGTTCATTGGGTACCAGCTTCGAGTTTATACAAAAAATTGTATCCTTAAAAAAAATTTTTTTTAAATGCAAATATTATAGCTAAAAATTCCACAATTATTATCACTTATACTGTGTGAACGTATAATAATATTGTGAGATAGTATCTATGCAAAAAGTTCCAAAAATATTAGCATTGAAAAGTAAAAACCCATCATCTGTATATATTTAGTATTTGTTATCAAATAACTTATTTTTCTAAAGATATTTTTAATATTAATTGAATTATAGTTTAGATTTGGCATTATATTTATATTTTGAGTTTATATAGTTCATAAATTTTAATTTTGAACATCTGTTTTGTCTTTTGGTTGGTTTCTTCCATTTCTTCCGGTTTTTTCCAGTTTCTTCCACCTCTAGGCCTAGGACACATCAGGAGTCAATCGGCCTTAAATCCTACAACCAACCAACCAGTTTCTTCCACTGGAAGAAACTAGTTTCTTCTGGAAGAAACCCAACCCTGACTCAAAGCATAAATATAATGTCAAATCTAAACTATAAACCAATTAATATTAAAAATATTTTTAGAAAAATAAGTTATTTGATAACAAACACTAAATATATACAGGTGATGGATTTTTACTTTTCAATGCTAATATTTTTAGAACTTTTTGCATAGAGACTATCTCATATTATTATACGTTCAAAAAGTACAAGTGATAATAATTACGGAATTTTTATCCATAATATTTGCGCTTTTTTTTTTTTTTTTTTTTTTTTAAGGATGCAATTTTTTAGTATAAACTCGAAGCAGGTACCCAATAAACTGTATCAATAAGTAAGATACCTACTTTTAAACTCTCCTGCAAGTTCTCTAGGCTAAAAAAAAAAAAAAAAGAAAAAATCCATAATTTGTATCTATCTATTTTCAGTTGAAAAATAAAGTGCAGTATTGAACTACTGAAAAACTTTTCATTTGTTTTACAGTCACCTCCCTCTAACTCTCAAATGTTTTGTCCAGAAGTTGTGCGGATTTTAGGAATTTGCAGATAGAGATCATTGCCTTTGATTACAGTTTACTTTTACAGATACAAAGACAGTTATTATTTTAATTCATAAATAGACATCAAAATGGAAAGATGATTTCGAATAAATTTTAGAATAAAATATTTCTTCAATATTAATAAAACTAATCTATCACATTCATATATGATGGAAAATAATTTAAGGATATTCAAATAATAGGTACCTATAAAATGTAAACATATTTAAAAAATACGAAACAAAATATTTTTGAAAGTTCAGAAATAATATTCATCACTGATTAATTTTGTTAAAAATTGATGTAATAGTGGTTTGCTTTAAGCACTAGTCTGTATGAATTGCAGGATAATAAATACAAGAATGTTATTCTCTCTCTAATTGTGTTTAAAAAAAAAAGGATTAAACTAAAAATTTGATTTAAAAAAAAGTAAAAATGTGAATTTTTTTTGAAATATGAGAGATAAATTTCTTTTACATTAAAAAATCAATTACGGATTGGAAGGATTTGACGATTATAAACCTGCAGATTAGAGGACGTTGACTGTACTGTATATAACTAAAAGGAAAATAAAGTTTTTGATAGAGCTGTTTGTAAAGTATAAGCATGTGATCCAAACTATTATTTATTACCAGTTAAAGAAATAAAATTGTCTAAATTATAAAACTGTACACTGTTTAAATTGAAATTGATTTTTTTTTTTTTTTTTAACTGGATTTTGAGTATTTTGGAACATGATCATCAGATACCGAAGATCATTTTGGTAAAAATCTCATACTTATTAATTAAATATGTAATTAAATTTTTATAGGTATAATTAAAGGTATAATAGGTATTATTTTATAGGTATAATATTCGGCGACTTGCCAATGAATATTATATGAGAAATGCCAAGCTGGTCATCGGCCAGAGTAGCTTAATCATTAAGTTTTAATAATGGTAGAGCAACCTCATGTTAAGTAGCGAGCCCAGGTTCGATTCCCAGCTCTGGCATTTTTCACATAGTTGGTTCAAAAATCAACCTTACACTCTACTTTTATCAAAATAAAATAAAATATTTTTTAAAAATTAAGGTACTTACATATTAACTGCTTGCCAATGGGGCATCACTTTAAAATTACAAATACCTGCTTCTGTGGTCCACAGACGTTCAAACATATTATCTGAAAATAAATAAAAAAATATTCACAGATTACATTTAAATACATTGAAGCATCGATAATCCGGCATCGGTGGTTAATAGCAGGGGTGAAACTACCTAGCATGCAAAAACCCTGAAAACTGATATTTGCATGGAAATAGGGAAGATTTAATAATTAAATATCATATGGCTACTTATATTAAATGATATTTGGAGAAATTTCAAAAAACCTGAATTCAGAGGTAGGTCCTGAAAAGTTTCACCCCTGTAATAGACCTTGCCAGATTACTGATTTTTCTGGATTACAGGTGTTCAGACAATAAATGTCATGAAATCATCGATCAGTAAAAGCATCTAAAGGAAAATTTCTTATTTTTTTTTTAAATGTGCACAAATCCTTATCAAAAACTTTAATAATTACCTAATGTTTGAAATGAGTTAAAAATTTTTAATTAATAATTATAAAACAGCAATGAAGTTCATTAAGTTTTGGTCAAATAATAATAAATTAAAATTAAAACTAATTTAATAACATGTAAGATCAGGAATTTGCAAAATGTTACATACATTCTTCCAAATATGTCAGTCAATTTAATTTGTTTTCTAAGTTTCTGTTTTTCAGTTTGTACTTGATTGATTACATGCATGTTGAATAACATATTAAGATATATCTGTTATTGTTACAAGAAAATCTGTTATTGTTACAATATTACAAGAAAAAGAGGATGTTATTATTTTTTTTTTAATCAGCTATCTTATTTTTACACATATTAAAAAAAAAAAAAAAACAGTTTAATCTGCCGGTTACATTCAAATTAATAAAATTATAAATAACTAGTAATAATAAAAGATGCAAATTAGCAACTTCATTAATCAGTGCGTAAATAACGAAACAATTACAGCAGATCATTTCAAACTTGTCATATTATTCAGAATATTCAAATTTGAGAAAAGCAAAATAATACATAAGTCTTTTATTAATTTGATTTTAAAAGGAAAAAATAAATTGCTTATTCTACTTAAGCCTTCATTGCCGAAAGAAAAGAATTGTGCCATGCTGTATTCAAATTTAACTAATGTTATATAAATTTAAATAGGCTATAACTAAAAATTCTACGATATACACACATATATATATATATAAAGAAAAAGAAAGAAAGAAATCTATTAAATATTACTTAACTTTTATCCAAAAAGTTGAATAGAGTTCTAACAAAACAACCACGTGAACATATTCATCGAAGCGAAGAGGTTTACTGTTTATTAGAGCTGTAGCAAACCGTATGTATTCGTTACTGAGATACGGGTTTTCTTTCAGACTCGAAGTAACGAATCGGTACTTTCGAATTTGTCTCGTTACTCGTTACTTTCGTATTTCGTTTCTGTATCCTGCATCATCCTATCGTATCGTCGCCGCAGAGCAAAGTTCGAACATTTGTGCAGAAGACTGATGCGAGTCTTATCGTTACTTCTTCGTTACCCGTATGCATATATGTATGATGCTGTATTTAGCATGCGGCGTGCGGGAAAAAGAATCTGTACCGGATATGAGTTGAGTTCTTTGCCGTTGGTGCAGGGATTGTTTCATTGTTAGATGCGAAAAGATGGGTGTTTTATTCGTACTCGTTACTTTTTCGTTACCCCTTTGATGCGAATCGGACTATTTGTTTCCGTATGATCGTATGCTTCGGATTTCGGTAGTTGCTGCGCTCATCATTTTGTTTTTGTAAATGCATTATATAAAATAATTTGCTCAATTTTGTTTTAGTACATTTATTACGTAAAGGAAAAGAACAAATTTTAGAGTTCTTTTTTTATTTTCTTTCCTTCCTTAAAAATACATGATTACTGTAGTGTAACGATTTAATTTAAAAGAAAAAAGAAAATAACTTTTTTCTTTGTGCTTTTATTATTATATTAACAGGCCCGTTTTTTATACAGATAATACACTAATGAGATTATAATAGCATAAAGAAAATAATACACTAACTTCGAAAGCGAATTAAAAAGCAAGTAATCGAAGAAAATTACCGAAATTATATACAACGAAAGAACAAAAATTAAAATTTTATCCCCAACAGAATTTAATTTGAACAAGAGGCATATTTTTATTTATTTTTTTATTAGAAAAACAGGACTTCTGCTTTCGCGTTGTTATCATTTGCTGTATTAAACATTGAATACGTCAGTATTTTTCCCTTTTATAATAAGTTAATTAAAAAAATAAAAAAAAAAGAAAAGAAAAGAAAGAAATTTTAAGAAATGAACATAATAACAGTCGATAAGGCACGCAACTTTATATTTTAAAGTAAAAAATCGGTTATTTAGTTTTTATTTATTTATTTTTATAATTTTTGTGCATTTAGACGAATTAAAAACATATTTTTTCTTTCTTTCCACTCTCACATAAAGTTAATATATATATTTAAAATAATTAAAAAAATATATATATCGTTTGAAATTTTTTTTTAAGAAATGAATATAGTAACCATTGCTAAGGAAAGCAACACAGTTACCGCATGCATTTATATGGAAGAATAGACTCTGTTGTGTTGTACTACATTAAATTCTGTTTTGTACAGAATTTTATATCTATTACTTAGAAAACAAAAATAGGCACCGGTTTATTTATTTATTTTTAAGTGAATGTTGTCGGAACTACTACATGGGAATGAAATTTTTTGTTTTTCTGAAAGAAACAGTTTTCTTGTCCTCAGAAATCTGTTTTTAAAGATTGTAATTCAGTACTAATATTTATAAAAGTGCGTGTTTTTGCTGTTTATGGTGCTAGTACACCAGTATTTAGATTCATTGTTCTAATTAAATATATATATATATATATATATATTAATTTATAATTAATTTGTTATATATACTTCTCAGGTAACAAATTTATAAAAATATATATTTATATGTATATTTTTTAACTATTTGAAATTCAGGGTTTTAATCTGAAACTTGAATACAAAATTTACATAGTTTTCAGTTGCCCAGTTTATGACCAAAATTGCTTTGTTAAATGTTGCTCTTAAAAATTTAAATATTTACCACAATTCAGTTTTTGTAATATAAATAAACATCATTAATATATTTTTTTCTATTCTCTGTATCGTAAAAACAGCCTTAGTAATGTAAAACGGACGATACCCCTGTTTCCATCCGCTTTCTCAGTATAGTAACGAAAGTAACGAATAACGAATACTTAGTAACGGGTAGTAAGTTTGAAAGTAACGAATACATACGGGTAGTCATTTTTTCGTTACGCAGTGTCTACGCTGCCGGCTGCCAGCCGTAAACGTAGTCTTCCAGGATAACCTGCCGGCTGGTTTGTTTATGTTTTGTACGTCCGTCTTGTTGGCGAATAATATTCTGGCGATGTTGGCTTGGCGTGAATTTGCTCTGTTTTTTGCTTCCCCCCCCCCCTATCCCGTTTCCCGCGCTTATGCCATTTGGTTTGGATTTTAAGTAAGGTAAGTGATTGAATTTTTTTCTAGCAATTATTTATTATAATTAATATGATTTTCTTTTTCTGTAATGTACAAATTCGGTTTATTTTGAATGTACTTAAATTTTCTTGCGTTTCGTTTTGAAAATAAATTAATTTTTTTTTTTTTTTTTTTTTAATCTGCATGTGGTTGTTGATTTTTGAATTATTGTTTGAGCATTTTAGTTAGATTCCTTTCCTTAATAGTTTTTTCTTTATTATTATTATTGTATAACTTATTACATATGTTTGATAATGTAAATGTTTTTAAAATAGTTTTAAATAAACCGGGTGGCTGTCTTGTCTTTTGTTTGAAATATACCGGCTGGGTAGCTTTTTTTCCTTCTAGTAGTTTATATTTAAAAAATATTTTTTGTTACATATTAATTTTATTCATAATAATTAGATAAGAATCTTATATCTTATTTAAATTAGTAATGTGTACTAAGTAATTTAATTGTTGAATCCAGCCGGCCGGACGCATAAAAGCATGATATGTTTTATTCATGATGGTTTGGAATAATTCCGCTGTCTGTTTCTCGTTATTTGCATTTAAATAAATTAATAATGTGTTCATTTTCTTAGTAAATAATTATTTGTATGTTCGATAATTTGTTAGATGCTAGGTTTGAAATAAACCGGCCGGTTCGGTTATGTATACTCTTATTTCTGATTTGCATGCAGGATATTTTTTTTTATATACAAGATTTTGTTCATTTCACTTAAAATGTGTTTATTTGTTTCTCATGCTTCTACATAGTATTATTTGAATTCTCTGTGCAGTTTTATTTAAATTTGTTCTTGTCCGTTACCAATTAGTTCCTATTTGCTAAATAATATGTGTTAAATTTTACATGCAAACATCCTCAAAGCAGAATATGTCACAGTTTAGAACGTATGTTGCAGAACAAACAGCTTTATTGCATAACAATTGCAGATATTTAGAAATTAGGTATGAAAAAAAATTTGTATTATAGCCTTAAGAGTGGACATTTATTAAAAATCAATCACTGAAACAATTTCTCAAAAATATTTCTAAAGTTGTTAGTTGATTGCATGGAGAATTTTCTATTCAGCCTTGGTTTATATATTCTTTTTTTTCAACAAAAATATCTTTGAATGCTATTTTACTATTATTGTTTTCTTATTATACACATACATTATAGCACATCAAATTCTAAGATTTGTATTTTTATGAGTGTGTCAATAATATATTGTCAAAGTAAATTTGTAAAATGCATGTGTGTCCTGTGGAACATGTTGATTATCTGAAAACTTGTTGCAGAACATTTAAAAGTATTCTGCTTTAGAGGCAAACATAATCCTATTGTGCTTCACTTTTTAACACAGTCAACACAACTCCTATCATAGTTTGTTGAGGGTCTTTTTAGAATATACAATCAATATTTGCACAAAAATTATATATGTTCATATTTGAAACAGTGCGCTTGATGGATAGAAAGTGCCTGGTTCAATCTTAAATAGGTCATGCTCATTGGCCTAGTCGTGTGGAGTTTTCCATGTTTGGGGGTAAAAACAAGCTAGGACTTCTTAGAAACACTTTTGCTTTTCATAGCAAAAATAAAATAACATATAATATGGATATCTCTATCGGTGGCGAATTTAAGGGGGGGGGCTAGGGGGCTGACCCCCCCCCCCCCCCCCCCCCCCAAAAAAAAAAAAAAAAAACACTGTCATTCATAATTGAATTTTGCAATTGTAAATTTTTTATTGGTCTAGAATAACACTTTGAAAAATCTTAGCCCCCCCCCCCCCAAAAGTCAAGTTGATCTGCCACTGATCTCTATATTCATTTGAAATAGCTAAATAACTTATATTTTCATGACATGTTTTCGTAGACTTCAGGCTAAAACAACCAAAAAAGAAATATAGAGATTCTTCATTTCATAAAGAAAAAAAAAACTGTCAGAAGCTAAAAAATTCCTTTTTTTTTTTTTTTTTTTTTTTTTTTTTAAGTACTAAAAATAAATGTGAGTGTTACATGTAATGTGCCTTTATCGTTATTTTACATTCATAATCTGTAAAAATACAATTAGAAAAAAAAAAAAAATGCATATGTTCACTTTGAGATTTTACATATTCAGAAAAATGTGAAATATTTTCTGCTTGTGAACTTTTATGATTTGTATTATTTCACATTCAAAATTTGGACTCTAAAATATATTTTATCTTTATATATTTTTATCTTTCTAGTTTAAACTTGATGATTATGAACTTTTCATGAAAATCCCTGCATGTGTCAATTTTTGTATTTCATGCCAGTTGGATTGCATCTTCAGATATAAATTTTATTTTCTGTCTGTTGATGCAATCTTGCTAGCAAATCAAGTATTGCATTATATGATGGAGCTGGATTGGATGATGAATCAATATTCTGTACCCCAGAAAGTCAATCAGCTTAAATAAAAATCTAGGCAGGCAGTGTAAGAAGCCAGAGATAGTAGATGAAGTAAAAGTATTTCATATACATCCTGTAAATCAAGATACCAAGAGAATGACCATAAATAGTAAGTTGCAAAGTTAGAAAAGTAACATTCTTTATTTTAAAAATACACAATAAAAATTCATTCTCTCTCTCTAACATAATCCATTTTAAATGTATATTTATGTATTTATTTCATCAGTTTAATAAAACTCAGTATGAAGGCTTGTATAAACAATTTATCAATTTTATATACATAACTCCAAAAGATTTCTAGAGGTGTATTATAAGAGTCTCTCTTACATTTACAGTTTGAACTCTTTAATCTTAATGCATTTATGTCAGGGTTAGAAATAAGCGGTCGTTAGTTGCATTTTGCGACCAGTTTTTTCATTTTGACACCTAGAATTTCAATCATAGGTGCCATATTTGACGCCTGGATTTTTTCCGCATCATACCTAATAATTTTCCCAATCCCATCAGACTGTAAACAAGTCTATTTCAGTCAATTAAACCTAATAAAAACTGATTTAAGAAATCATATCTCTATGAAAGCAGTTGACAATTTGTTAATGATTAAATTAAACCGCCCTAAATTGGAAGATTTCTGCCCAGAAAATGCTATTAAGATGTGGTGGAATGATGTAACTTCTGGGCGAAGAATAAATTTGCGATTTTAAATATGTACATTCACTACATAAATATTTTTTATATAATCTTGCATATATTATTTACAAGTTGATGCTTTATCATTATTTTTATATATATATATACATATTTAATTATAGATGGCACCTAGATTTTTCATTTTGACGCCCAAAAAATTTAATCCAGGTGTCATTTTGACGCCTAGCTTCAAAAATCTTATTTCTAACACTGATTTATGTTTTATAGTTTAAATTATAAAGAATATGAACTTTACATGAAAATTCCTGCACATATGAATTTTTATATTTCATGCCAGTTGGATTACATCTTCAGGCATAAAATTTATTTTTCTGTCTATTGATGTAATCTTGCTAGCAAATCAAGTATTGCATTATATGGTGGAGCTGGATTGGATGATGAATCAACATTTGGTATTGAAAAAATCAGTCTGCTTAAATAAAAATGTGAGCAGACAGTGTAAGAAGATGATGAAGCAGAAGCACACCTCATATATCCCGTAAATGAAAATACCAAGAGAATAACCTTAAATGGTAAGTGGCAAATTTGGAGAAATAAATTTTTTTAAATTTAAAATAGCACAATTAAAATTAATTCATTTTATCCCTCTCTCTTTCTAAAATATATATATATATAACTAAGTTTTCAAAAGTTAATCTAAAGCAAATTTGGTGCACTTTTACGAAAACAACTTTCAGCAAAGAAATCATTCACATTGATTATATGCTTCATAAATTAACATGCAAACACAATCTATTTGTTCTCCAATTATTAACATAGTTATAGCACAACTGTTATCATAACATAGTTTGCTAAGGGTCATTTTAGAATACATTCAAATATCGTTAACATGAATCTCAAGGGGGATAAAAAAAAAATTTCATGCTATCAGTAACTAATCTTCATTTTGACGAGGATTGTGGAAGCGGTTCATGTTAAAAGTAATTCAGATTAACAAGGTTCAACTGTATATTATACAGGGTTGGCAGATTTTTGATGCGTGACAGTTAAAGCCGTCATGTCAAAAACCTATATTTATAATTTAATTGTCATATAAAAACTTAATTTAACAAAGTATAGTTTATAAAGATTTTTTGAAAAGTAAATAGATCGATGTTCTTTGAAAAACACATTGTTACAACATTTTGCTTAATATAAAAAACGAAACTTTACGCTTTTAAAATTTTATTATGAATTATTTCTATGATCATTCAAAATATGCTGTGATACTTTTATATATTACGAAATTTATTTATAACTATGCTTAATATAGTGTATGTTAAACTTAGTTATGTGATACTTTAAAAATATAGTTGTTTTTAATAAGATATTGTTTATGAGTATGTTTTAAAAGATAAACACATTAATGTTTTTGGAGAAACATTATTATAACATTTTGATTAATATAAAAACAAAATTTTAGGCTTCTAAAAATTCATGATTTATAAATCATTGATAGATCATTTTGATTGATAAATCATTTTATTTGCAATACCACATTATATATTTCAATTTTTTTAGTATTATGTATTTAACCAGTAAAATAAAAATGCAAGGCCTAATATTTTGTATTTAAATATTTTATAGAGAAATATATCTTGTTCTTTTTTTAATGACTGTTGATATTGCAAGTTTTTAAGAAAAAAGAATAATTCTGAATGTTAAACGAGCTTGAATTGCATCTGAAATTCTTATAATTATTGCGAGACAAGAGAAATATGAATGCTTTCTGGATGTGTATAAATTGTTATAAATTTAATATTTACTCGTACAGATTTAAAAAAAATTTATTAGTCTAAGCTGTAGGTCCCACCAGCAGCCAAGCAGTTCGACACTCAAAGCTGGTAAACGTGAGGTGCCGGGTTCGATCCCAGGGTGCACTCGTCGGCCTAGCCATTCAGAGTTTTTCATGGTTTTCTCCAAAACTTGTATAAATACTGGCTAGGACCCTTTAGAAAGACCCCCACGGAGGGCACTCCCTTTTAGGCCTAAGATCCTAGAGTAGTCAAACAGCCTTACTCCCAAAATACCAAACACTAATAGTCCAAGCAATAAACAGGTACAAATATTTATACAATCAATAATAGCAATAAATAGATAAAAAATTATTAATAAATAAGTAATAAATATAGATTATAAATATAATTATTTTCAAATCCATATTAATCCATATTAAATCCACAATGTTTTACTGAAAGAAAAGAAAAAACAGTATTCCTGTGTTTTCATGGCTTATGTGAAAAAATTCATAAGTAACTTTGGAATTTCAGAATTTCATAAATATTAATATAAATAAACATACAAAATATGTCTATGCATACTTTGTACATATTTCTTAGGTCATAAAACAGCATATCTACCTAAATTTTAATTATCTACAAATTGTTTTAAGATTTTTTAATTTATAAACTGCATAATTTTTAGATATTCACTTGTATATGGCAACTAATTCCTACTTCTAACCAGATTCTAGCTCATTTATAGATTTTCATTTTGAAAATGCAGGTTTGTGACGGTAAGAGGTTTCTGACGGTTTAAACCCTTGTCATGTCAAAAACCCCTTTTTGACGTCTAAAACCCAACCCTGATATTATATATGACCAATATTTACCTAAAAATTGATTTATATATATTCCTGTCTGAAACATAATCCATTTTTAATGTAGATTTTTAAATATTTATTTATTTTGTTATTTAATAATCCTCAATAAGAAGACTTAAAAAACTTTATTAATTTTGTATATTTCCTCCTGCTAGAACCCAAAGAATTACTAAAAAAAAATCAAGTAGAAATATGAATGTTAGATATCATGTTACTTTGCTGTTATGTCTAATATACAATTAATAATTTATTTTTATTATTGCACATGTTCACTCCTTGTTCTGAGATAATTTTTTACAGAGATATATGAATATATATAGAAAAGGTTTGTGTAATTGTTTTGTTTGTACATATAGTTTAGTAATTAATTCCAAAAGATTTCTAGTAGTATTTTATAAAACACTGCCTCTTTGATGTTTTAGTTATATTAATTTAATGTTTATTTGACACTTGAAATTTGAACTCTTAAAACTTAGTGCATTTATATTTCCTGTTTTATAGTTTAAATTATGATGAATATGAATTTTGAAAAAAAAAAGTTTTCCATTTGTGAATTTTCATTCCAGTTCGATTACATTTTTCAGGCATAAAATTAATTTTCTGTCTGTATGCAAGCTTGCTAGCACTTTAAATATAACATTATATGAGACAGATGGATTGAATGAATCAACAATGCTTGTTATTTTAAAAATCTAATCAATTGAAATAAAAATATGTTGACGGTAGACAGTGTGTGAAGACAAAGATTGTACATGATTTAGATGCATTTATCATTTCACATTGCATATTCATTAACCCATAGGTATCAAAATACTAATTAAATGACCTTAAATTAGATGGTAAGTGACAATTAAAAAAAAAAAAAAAAAAAATAGCTGGACTGACTGAAGAAGACTTGTATCCTTGATAATTTATTGTATTTTACCCTACATCATTTAACTTTAAAATTCATTGTAATTTTATCCCTGAAATAAAATACTTTCAGAATTCAAGTTCAGTTTTTATTAAAATAAATAATTAAAAAGTATCTGCTTTAAATCAAGGACTTTAAGGCAATATGTTCTTTATCCTTAATTTGAAATATTTTAAAGGACTGTGTTTGTACTTGAGTTATAAATCAATAAATGGTGTATGCTGCTGGAAAATTCAAAGCTAATTTTTTTCCTTTTACTTTTAGTAGTAATTTATGTCTATGGATGGCAGTACCAACCATTTGTTTAGCTTAGAGACTGGGGGGGGGGGGATTTTATTTCATTTTGTAAATGAAGCTTGTTATATTCTTAACTTTTATTGTTCACATCTAACTTTTTTTTTCTCCGTAAATTGCAATGATAAATTAAAAATATTTTAAAATTTGAAGATGAATTAGTATTTAAAATATGCAAAGGAAAAGAAATGTAAAATAAAAGTCAAGGTTTAGTACTCATTTGTAAGCACAGAGGGCGACACTAGACAATTTTCTTTTGGTATTCTTCCACAAATTCATTTTTGTATTTAAAATTTTTATTTATTAGTACAGTCGGTAACAAAAGTCTCCGAACACTAGCAAAAATTCCTATCTAAAAAAAGTACACTTAATACAGTTTTGTCAAATAAATCCTTGTTGAATCCTGTTTTTAGACTGACTAAGAACAGGATTCGACAAGGATTTATTTAACAAAACTGTACTAAGTGTACTTTTTCTGTATAGGAATTTTTGTTAGTGTTCGGAGACTTTTGTTACCGACTGTAATAATAAAATCACTTCGGACTATTCATTTTTCTTAAATCAAAACATAATAATACGTCGTAATGGTTAAATTATTTAAAAAAACGAACTAGGTTTTGTTTTAGATGGTGTTAGGATTGAGGGACAATTGACTGCACTAGACCTGGGAAGAGTGCTCTACACTGGGGTCTTTCTAAGGGGCTCTAGCCCGTATTTACGCAAGTTTCAGTGAAAACCGCGGTAAACTCTGTATGCCTCAGCCGACGAGCGTGACCTGGGATCTTCACATCTACCAAGTTTTTGACGTTTAAAACTGGGTTTTAGAAGCTTGAAACAACTTTAATTAGGTGTGTGTATTTGGTAATAAAGACCAACTGACTACACGAAGGTCCTAGTTCTAGGACTATTAGGGTTATTCTAAATTGTTAGTTGTAGTTACGCATGTTTCGGAGAAAGCGACAAAAACTTAAGACGACTAGGTCTAAGATCGAACCAGGTTCTTCCCCCCTTCTTGCTTCTACAGCAGAATCTGTCAACCACTCGTGAAGCCAACTTAAATTAAAATTTCATTTTTAAATGTTGAAAATTGCATAGTTGTTAAGCATAATACAGAAATACCTCACAATTTTAGCTGAATGCTAATAATTCATAAAAAATGGAAAAAAAAAAAAAAGGTTAGAATAAGCAAAATATAAAACACCAAAATTCTTTAAAAAGTTTTTTTAAAAAATATCACAAGTAAATAAAACAAGATGGTGTTTTGCATTTATTATCAGTTTTATTATAATGCTTTTATTACTGACTTCCTAAAAATTTTCGACTTCCGGTTTTCGACGGATTTACATATTTTGATAGGTCTAGAACACGATTTGACTATTTTTAGAAAATGTTTGTCTGTCTGTGTGTGTGTGTCTGTGAGACAAAAATTTTATGGCAAGTGTATCTCCGGAACTACTGTTCAGAATTATATATAAATTTATAAGTAAATGCATCTTTACCTAATTTAGTGTCTATCAACTTTTGGTGTCAATTGTTCAACAAGTGGCGTTGCTATACAGAAATTTCTGCAATTTAAGAGGATACTATATCTCAGACTCTATTACGTATAACCAATCAAATCTTGATATGTGAGAAGGCCATTATACTGACTTAATTTGAATGCTTATAGGCCAACAGGTGGCGCTGCTATACAGCGATTTCCGAAGTTTAAGGGAAGGCTGTATCTCAGAAACTACTGCCCATAATTCCATATAAATTCGTATGTAGATGCACTTTGACATAAATTAGTGCCTATCAACTTTTGGTGTCAACTTCTCAACAGGTAGAGCTGCTATACAGCGATTTCTGTAATTAAAAGGGAAGCTATATCTCAGGTTCTTCTGCGTATAATCAATCAAAACTTGATACGTGACAAGACCATTATGAAACATTATGTTGATTCAATTTGAATATTTATCGGCTAACAGGTGGCGCTGCTATACAGCAATTTCCGCACTTTAAGGGAAGGCTGTATCTCAGTAACTACTGCCCATAATTCCATATAAATTCGTATGTAGATGCACTTTGACATAAATTAGTGCCTATCAACTTTTGATGGCAACCGCTCAACATGTGGTGCTGCTTCAAACGATTTCCGCACTTTAAGGGAAAGCTATATTTCAGGTTCTATTTCGCGTATCACCAAACTATATGGGAGAGGCCATTATGAGTCATTTTGCTGATTCAATGTGGATGCTTATAGGTCAATAGTCGCTTCTATATTGCAAATTTCATCGATAACGGGAAGGCTATATCTCAACTTCTATGGAATATAACTGTACGAAACTTGATATGTGAGATAACCATTATAAAAACGTATATTTTAAGATGTTATTTATAGACAAACTGTCTGTCTTTGGATATTTCGTATTAGTTTTCACCAAGATGAAGAGCATTTGCATTCACCATGTTAGAAAATTTTAATAAACCATTTGCACTTAGTGAATTTGTATAGGAAAATATAGAGTCTTGTGGTGGCTACAACATACTAGTTTTTTTTTTTCAATTATTTTAATTAAAAGTAGATACAGATTTTTTTTCTCTTCAATTAAAAAGAATTTTCCAACTATCCATTTTAATATTACTTTTTAAAATTATAACTATTTGAAAGTTTTTTTTTTTTTTTTTTTTTGTGGCAAACAAAATGTAAGTAAAATTTATCATTTTTACGATTTTTACATGCCAGAAATGAATCTTTGTTTAGGTAATAACAAGACTACCTACAATGATGGGAACATTGCAATTTTTGATGCATGTATATTAATTTTAAAGCAGTTTTTTCATCCTTTTACCCGTTAAATGGTAGATTTTTTAAAAAAAATAAATTTGAATTTGTGTTTTCTATTTTATTATTATTTTTTTTTAGTTGCACATTTTGAAGTTCCTTGAGTCGGAAAATCAGATTTTTAGCGTTTGTTCTGTGTGTGTATCTGTTTATTATCAGCATAACTTAAAAACACATAAAGTCTAGCTCAGTATTTTGAATCTGTATCATACGAGGATGCTGCTTGAAATTTTTTGTTGAAACCAAAAAAAAAACGGGGGGGGGGGGGGGTCCTGCACAGTTACCTCCAAGATAATTCATATTCATCACGTCTGTGGATGTAATACCTTGTAAATACTGTTTAACATCTTTAGACTGCATGAAACAAAAATAAATGAAAATAAATTATACAGACACGACATTATTTCATTATTTAAAACATGAAAAACTGACATTGACAGATTTTAATTTAGTGCCAGAGGCCTACTGCTAAACTTGTTAATATCGACAAATTCTTCTTTAGTTAATTCGTGACGATCTAAATTCCATGATAAAGTTTTCATTAAATCAAACCAATGTGTTTGAGCTGCAGATACTGTAACAAATAACGTTGGAAATCCAAACTGTCTTATAGCCGCAAAACAACGTTTTTTCTCTTTTTCCCAATGAGGGGGAGGTGTGCCTTGGGGGGGACTCATGTCAAAGGTGTGCCTTGGGGGGGAACTCATGTCAAAGTTGTACCTTGGGGGGGACTCATGTCAAAGTTGGGCCTTGGGGGGACTCATGTCAAAGTTGTACCTTGGGGGGGGACTCATGTCAAAGTTGGGCCTTGGGGGGACTCATGTCAAAGTTGGGCCTGGGGGGGTCTCATGTCAAAGTTGTGCCTTGGGGGGGACTCATGTCAAAGTTGTGCCTTGGGGGGTGACTCATGTCAAAGTTGTACCTTGGGGGGGACTCATGTCAAAATTGTACCTTTGGGGGACTCATGTCAAAGTTGGGCCTGGGGGGGTCTCATGTCAAAGTTGGGCCTTGGGGGGGGGACTCATGTCAAAGTTGTGCCTTGGGGGGACTCATGTCAAAGTTGTACCTTGGGAGAATTTTTTATATTTTTTAAAAACTTGTAACCTTTGTTATGAGTAATCAAATTATCTACAAAATCTTCATTCAATAAATCCCCATTCAATAAACCGACTGAAATAGGCCCTTGGCACTATTAAGAGTTGACGTATAAAAATTCGACAACGCTGTACCGACTGAAATAGGCCTCTAGCACTAATAATAGCATGTTTCGCATAAAATTCAGTTAGTCATTCATCATCATCATTATTTTACAGAGTCTCACAAAGTAATTCGGAGATATTTCGCATGGAAATTGCTCGAAGTACATTTCAAGTAATGCTATATGTTTTCCATACTATACTAAATTTAAACTACATGATTTATATATAATTTATAGACAATAGACAGAGCTACTCAAAATTAAGCGAAAACATTCTTTGTTGAATATAATTGATGAAATTGCTATGCTTTACTATATTTCACCGAATCTAGGAAAACTGCTTATATACATATGGTTAACGAAATATTATTTGAAATCCAATTTTCGAAATTGCGCAGCAGCAGTATACCCCTTTTTTCTCACTTTATCCTCTTAGAAGGGTCCGCCTAGTGATGAAATGCTCTGTCTTTCGTGCTGGCTTCGAATTCCATTAAAGACTTGGATGCTTGTACTGGTTCGGTATCCAACTTGTATGAAGTGGTATACATTCAGTCGAATCAACATAGTTTTTTATAATAGCCAAATTTATCACATGCCAAATGTAGGTCTTTATATACTATAAAAGTTGAGATATTGCTTTTCCGTAAATGGGTTAAATTGCTCGATACCAGCGCCACATGTTAGGCAATATGCACCCAAACGAAATCAACATAGTTTCTCTTCCTTGCTATCATGCGTGTCATGTTTTTTTCTTTCATTAAACACTATAGAAACTGAGCTCTAGCCTCTTATTAAATGAGAGAAATTGCAGCATGGCAGCATACCTGTTGGACGATATACCCCATAAGCTACTTTCTGTTACCATGCATTACTATAAAGACACATTTTTGCAATTTAAGATCAAAGATAGAATGTACTGTATTTGAACAATTTTATTGTACTTTAAAAACGTTTCAAAATGGTTTTAGAAACACTTTTATTTAAATTGCACTTCTGTGTGAAAAGAGCTACTGCCCTTTTTAATTTACTTCAAATTATTCAGAAAAATGTCGGCCATCCTGCTTTATTAAACTTGTTTGACTAATTTTGATTAGCCCTGTATATCGTCCACCAAATTTTATGTACCGTACAATGTATTTAAAACTAACACCAAGAGAAAGAGAGAGAAAAGAGGGACATAACTTGAAATGCTCTTCTTTCCACTTACAAATATAACACAAATCTTTCAGAGCTCTTTTGCATGCCTCTGTAAATTAAAGATAAATTTCAAAATAATTGTATGTGAAACATGGTTTTGTGCATTTAAGAAATATATGTTAATTTTGTTTTGTGTAGTGCTGCCAAACATATAAAGCTGCTGCTGCTGCTGCTGCTGCTGCTACAAGAAATTTCATCCATAGACAATGTATGGCTCCCCTCCCCCCCGCCTTTTTTTTCGGCAATCATATTATATATTGCAATATATTTAATATGAATAAAAAAATACTTATACTGCACATAAAATCTGCTGTTTTGTTTTTTGTTTTTAAGTTTTTTGCGATAGAACATGGAACCTAAACCATAAAAAAATGGCGCCCGGTAAAAATAGCGCCTGCAATTTGGCAACATACGCTAAAAGTAAACAAGAACGAAAACTCATGCGTTTCGCATAGATTACTAATGCTTTCCAGTTATGCGTTCTCGTTGCATTGTTTAACGTTCAATGTACTTTTTCCCTACGTGATCACACAATGGACAGATAGATAGAATAAATAAATTTATGATCCCTCTTAAGCATTGTTGAAAAGTGTTAACAACACTTAACACAAACAGAAGTATATATAGTTCCAGCAATTTCCAATTTTAACCCGTAATGTATCTGAATATTTGAGTGTAGGCCTGTAAATCTGAGCGCTAAACATACCATTCTATATAAAACATTTTTTCCCCTATGTGAATAATAAATGCCAATTTCACTATGATTTGTGTGGTACGAACTTATTTAAATATGATTTATAAAAATGCTTCTCATAGAACGCAATGCATTGGGATTCTTTTGAGAATCCCTGTGCACAAGCTAATGGGGATATTTATATTATTTTAAATGGGGAACACACCACAGTAAACTTGAATAACATATCATTTTGTTGAAATTCTGAAAATATTGACCGGTGCTAGAGCTTGCACAGACGGGCAAAACGACAGACAGACTAATTAAAATCATAATCATTCTTAAACATCGTTAAAAGGCTTCATAAAAACGAAAATGCAATTATAGCCCTTAATGTATCTAAATATGTTTGCGTGTCCCTATAAATCTTAATGCTAATCATACTACATTTTATGGAAAACATTTTTTTATGCGTGTGAAGTATAAATGTCACTTATGCAGCATAAAGTTATTTAAATATTTGACACAAAAATGCTCTTCATAGAACACATTCCATTGGCATTCTTTTGGGTTTCTTGTACACATACATGTTGTGCTATTTATACCATTTTAAAATAACATGTCATTGAAAACTTTAAAAAAATATCATTTTGAAGAAATTCTGAAAACATTTACGGATACTAGAGACGAACAGAATGATAAACTATTTCAAATTTTAATCACTCTAAAACATACACTTAGCCCAGCGTTCCTTCCACTGTTAAAAAGTGTTAAAAACACTTTATCCAACTAAAAATACAAATCAAGCAATTTCCAGTCATAGACATTAATGTACTAGAATATTTTTGTATTGCCTATAATCTTAATGCTAATCATACTACATTATGCAGAACACATTTTTTATATATATAAATAATAATTATCAATTTTATTCTGATTTGCACAAAATAACTATATTAAAATATTATTATAGGAATACCTCTCAGAGAATGCAGTGCTTTGAAATTATTTTGGGTGTCCTGTTACATAAACTAATAGTGGTATTTTGTATAAAAAGACGACTTGGCGCGAGATTATTAAAACTGAGGAAGTCTTCAACCTCTTGAACGCCAAAGGGAAAAAATTGGAAAGCAGACAGCTGTTTCGGTAGCATATAGCGTACCGTCTTCAGCGTATAGATAAAGAGAGAAGTGCTCGTATATAGTCGGCAGCAAAGGTATCGGAGCACTAGCAATAATCCCTGTCTAAAAAAAGTACACTTAATACTACTTTGTTAAATAAATCCTTGTCGAGTCATGTTCTTAGTCAGTCTAAGAACATGATTCGACAAGGATTTATTTAACAAAACAGTTTTAAGTGTTCTTTTTCGACATCGGGATTATTGGCTAGTGTTCGGATGCTTTTGCTGCCGACTGTATATCGGAGACGAATCGAATTCTGATTATCCAACAGAATCAGGGCCAGATTATGGCACGGGCACACGGGGCACTGGCCCAGGGCCTCCAAATTTAGGGGGCCTCATTTCCAAAAATTGAGAAGCAATAGTATAAATTTTTTCATTATATGTCTATTAAAAACAAAATTGATTAATTTTTTCTTTCTATATTTTATTAAAGAGCTTAAAAAATTGTTAAATTTTGTGAATAATTTCCTAAACATTGGATGATCAATATGCTTCAGTTTTCATTTGTCTTGAACATAAAACTAATGATTTTGTTATAGTTTGCTAAAAAAAAAAATGAGGAAATAGAAGGTATAATTGAAGGAAAATTTTTAAAAATGCACTAATTTTATTTATTTCTGTTTTTGAGAATGGGTACTTTTGGAGAGCTCTTTAGAGCAGGGTAAGGGGCCTCCAAATAGCATCAGTGCCCCGGGTCTTCAAATAGCATAGTCGGGACCTGAACAGAATTACATGGAATGTTGGGGTCTGACCAATAGGAATTTTGGAAACAGAAGTTGTGAAAAATTCAGAAGAAATTAAAAGAATGTGGACTGAATGCAAAATTTCTAACAATCAGACACATGCGGTACAGCGAAATCACAATTGACAATCTTTTTAAAGTTTTTATAGAAGTAAAAAGCTTCAATGAAATCGAGTTTTTGAGTGGATTTAGGTCTGCAAATTGTTTTAATTGAATCAAATTTAAAATTACGGTTTTTCTCCTAGCAGTGCTTAGAAATAACCGATTTATTAGTTTCCGGCTTACGAATGTAATTAATATGTTGATCAATACATAACAAATGACCAATGTATGTTAAACCATATATAGACACGAAATACTATAGATGCCACAAGAATTATACAAGGTCTGTTCAAAAAGTATCCGACCTTTGACCAGAAAAATATCTTAGTTCCTTTGCGGGATTGGGATCCTAATCCCCTTCAAAGTAGGTCCCTTGCGCCTCCACACACTTAGTCCAGCATTGGTGTCTAACTCCGTCGTCGCATTCTGCATTATCGTATCTCTACTCTGAAAACGGGGTCCTTTCAATGACATTTTCAATTTCGGGAACAACCAGAAGTCACAAGGAGCCATGACTGGGGAGTAGGGAGATTGGCGAACGACTGGAATTCCATGCTTCGCCAAGAATATTTGAATCAGGTGTGATGAATGTGATGGCACATTGTTATGATGATACTGCCAGTTTTACGCAATCCATGGGTCTGGTCTTTGGCGCTGAACTGCATCACGGAGTCAGCAAAGAACTTCTAGATAGTAGTCTTTTGTCACCGTTTGGCGAAAAACTGACAGATGCATCATGACAATGCGCCATCGCATTCATCCCGTTTTCAGAGTAGAGATGAGATATAGCAGAACGCGACGGCGGTGTTGAACACCATTATAAAAGAAGCCTTTCAAAAGTGTTTTTCGGCAATGAAAGGAACGCTGGGTTATGTATGTGTGTGGAAGCACAAGGGGCCTACTTTGAAGGGGATTAGGATCCCATTCCTGCAGAGTAGATAAGATATTTTTTGTGGTCATCGGTCGGATACTTTTTGAACAGACCTTGTATAGATCTGTAGGATTTTTTAACGAGAAAAGGTGATTTTATTGGAAGGCGAAAAAATCATATTGTTTAAGGTCTTTAGCTATGACATGACTGGATTTTAAAAAATGGAGTAGAACAATGCAGATATTAAGAGACTGATTTAGTTGACCAAGTACGACGGAATTGTATTTTTTGGTAGCTTTATCTAAAATGGAAAGGTTATAACCTCTGTCAATTGTTATGGCTTTCAGATATTTGATTTCAGAGCTTAATAAAACAGAATCGGAACACGATTAACGAAAGCTGCCATTTCTTGAATAGGTGAATGACATGAACGTATGGGAAGGTAGAAAGACTGCAAAAATTTTTTACGATAGACAGCGGTGAGAAATCTTTTTTCAGTGCAAGAGACAAGAGTATCAAGGAATAGAAGTGATCCATTATTTTTTATTTCATTTGTGAATTTGATATTAATGTCTACAGAGTTTATAGTTTGTCTATAATAGAGATATATTTGTACTGTATAGAATAATTAGTTTTTTCTCAGTTATAGATATGTATAATTCTTGGGGAATCTATAGTATTTTCTGTCAATGAGGTTTAATATACATATTGGTCAAACTGAACGCAGTCTTCAATTCCGTCTAAAAGAGCATAATAGTTGCGTCCATAAGCAGGAAACCAATAAATCGGTTATTTCTGAGGAAAACTGGGAGAAAAAGCATAATTTAAAATTTGATTCAACTAAAATACAGTCAGCTGCAAAATTATTCGAGCGCTAACAATAATTCCTATATAAAAAAAAAAGTACGCTTAATACTGTTTTGTTAAATAAATCCTTGTCGAATCATTCTAAGAACATGATTCTAGAAGAATTTGTTTAACAAAACAGTGTTAAGTGTACTTTTTTTGTATAGGAATTATTGCTAGCGTTGGAATATTTTGGCTGCCGATTGCAATATGCAGGCCTAAGTCCACTTAAGAACTCGATTTCTTTGAAGCTTTTTACATCTATAAAAATCTTTAAAATATTGCCATTTGTGATTCCGCTGTACCTCATCTGTCTGATTGTTGGAAATTTCACATTTAGTTCACATTTTCTTAATTTCTTCTACATTTTTCACAACTTGTGTTTCCCAAATTCCTATTGGTCAATCCTTCACATTTCACGTGATTCTATTGGTTGATCAGAATTCGATTGCTTTCCTGTCTATATGAGAACTTCTCTCTAATTTCTTCAGCTAAATGTTACCGAAACAATTGTCTGCTTTCCAATTTTTCCTTTTGGCGTTCAAGACGTTGAAGATTTCCTTGGTTTTAACAATAGAAGTATTTACCTCATTTTCATTAGGGAATGTCTTCTTGTTAACTGTAATAGTGTACATCAATTTCAAGAAATTCCATCCATAAGTATTTATGGTAGTCAGAGGACGGATAGGAAAACTGACAGACGAAGTCATAAACACTTTTTATTTATGTTGAAAAATGGTTAAAAGAAAATTGGGCTATACCAAAGATCGACAAATTAACTACTAAATAGGAAACGAGGAAATGAAGGCTGAAAATGAGTGACTTTAATATCGCAAAAGAACTGCACAATGGTAATTGGCGACAATCTGGGATTCATCCCCTTTGCGTTATTTCTGAACAGAACATGCAATCATAATTTTGATTCTAATAAGGAAAGCACAGCTGACGTCACGCTCAGGACAAAACACTCTACTCAAGTTAAGACTATTATATAACAGGCTGAATCATTCGCCGCCATTTGTACGTCATGTCCGTCATTGCTAAACTTAAGATTACTATATAATAGTCTTATATAGTCTCATATAATAATCTTATATGGTAGTTCGTCACTGTCAAACCTAAGACCATTATATAATAGTCTTATATAATCTCATATAATAGTCATATACAATAGTCTTAGTTTTAGCAATGACTGACAAATGGCGGCGAATGATTCATCCTGTTTTATAGTAGTCTTAACTCAGGTAAGGCTAGAACTCCTACATTGATAGGCTGACGCATCCGCCATTTTCTAGCCCACAAGACCGGATGACGATTTATTATTGTTGGTTTTTCGGCAATAGATTGCACGCAAAACTCCAGAATAGAGCACCGCCTGTTTATATTTTCTTCTAATCCAGAAAGAAGGAAAAAGTGGATTATAAATTGCAGATGAAGCTCGCGGATACCCTGAGCAGAAGCTGATACCCTGAGCAACTTTGTAGCGAAAGATTTTTCTTATTTTATTTAATTTTCAAAGTTGTTTGACAAATTTAATATGAATGTACTGTTTTTTTAAGTTATTGTTTTTAAATTCTTTTAAAATTACATTTATTTTAACGTGAAGGGTTACAGTTTTGAGAATGTTGGCGATGTTCTTAAAATTGCCAACTTGTTTGTTTCGTGATAAGAAGTTCTAGCTCACTTGATCTGTATAGAAGCTGAAAGGCGATAACAACGCTAATCAGGTAACCTAGCTTTTTCTACCGCCAACACTTTCCCAGACGGGCTAGAAAATGGCGGACACAGCGCCAGCTCTTATCATATAGTCTTAGGTAAGACTACTATATAATAGTAGTCTTATACTCAGGGCAAAACACTGGTATTTCTACCAATAGAGTTGGCCTTTTGCCACTCGTGAGTGGAAAAGATTGATTAAAAGAGCGTTTGTTTGTAAACATGCGCTTTCCTTATATTCTTTAACCACATTTCTTGCGACTATGGAAGTCTCTGCGCAAGTGCGGATTGAACGAGTCCAATGTTAAAATAGGGGTGACTGAGAGAAAACAAGCGATAAGGGAACACCGAATAACTGGATGTTTGCCAAATAACAATCTCTCGGCCAATTTTGCATTCCCTCCAAAAATTTGGACTCGTTCTCACTAAGGCTCCTATATATACGAGCTGGCGCATCAGGCATTTTGTTGCCTTAGGGTTGCCACATGTACCCAGCGCGTTTCTCTGATAAACACACGACAAACATTTTTTTTTATCGTCTTACGTTACTTTAGAGTAACTTGTTTTATTATATTTCATAATTTTAGCTAAGTAAACTATGATATGGAAGTTTGTTTAGCGATAAACTGCTATAATCATTCAAGAAGTGATTATAAAGTGTTCACAGACCTTCTATTCTATTACTGTGTATTTGAGTTTTGGCGACATTTTGTAAAAGAAACAGAAACCGCCCTAACAACACAACTTACCCCAGTACATCCATAGGATATCCTCAGAATGAAATGACATCCTGAGAATGTACTGGGGAAAAAATGTGTTTTTAGGAATATTATTGTTGCTTATTGCTCTTATCTTGACCGGATTAGCTTCATATCAAGATTTATTAAAATCATTAGGGAAGCGCTTTCAGACTAAAGAAATCGGGACGTCGGTATGCCTACTTCTTCTGGTCACCTCAATTACGATCCATGCGGAATCATCTGACTGCTCTGAGAAGACAGTTAAAATACATCGAACCCTCACAAATCCAACAGCATAAACAGAAAATTAAATTTCACTCAGCTATATTTAAAAAACGCGTAAATGAAGCCAAACACGCCGCATGGATAAAATTTTGCAACTCGCAGACACAAATCTTTGGCACTGCCCAAAAATTCTACAGCAATAAATTCTTCACTCCCACAGAACTGAAACTCGAACGTCCTCCAGGACAATCCTCTAAAACACAAAATCTAGAATTTCTAACCAAAACCCTTTTCCCACAAACAGCTTATCCACACCACGAAGCACCTTCGTTCTCGGCTCCTTCGGATGTTCCCTTCACGGAGTCTGAGGTTAAAGCCACTCTTTACAGCTTCAACATCAACAAGGCTCCTGGCCCTGATAACATAGATTTCAAAATTCTACGCAACGTGCACAAAACATTACCCCATTTACTCCTGCAATGGGCCAACCTATGTCTCAAACATCAGCACTTCCCAAAAACACTAAGAAGATGCGAAGTGGTGTATTTCTTGAAGCAAGGGAAATTACCCTCTGAACCCTCTTCCTATAGACCGATCTGCCTCCTCCCCACTTTAGGCAAATTAATAGAAAAACTCATAGTAACGAGACTTAACTTCTTTCTTGAATCAAATAATCTGCTACATCCAAACCAATTTGGGTTCAGAGAGGGCAGATCATGTGACCAAGCCTTGCAAGCAATTAAAAGTTCCTGCGCCGTAAGCTGCAAAGCATCAAACTACACCACTATCGTCTCGCTAGACATTAAAGGAGCATTCGACAACGTGGAGTGGCCAAATATCCTTCGCGCCTTACATGATCTTAACTGCCCGGCTAATCTGGCAGGAGTCATCCGCTCGTATCTTTCTCAACGAAAAATCCTTGTGAACTGGGGTGAGGGCTCCACAGCACACCTTCAAACAAAAGGTTGCCCTCAGGGCTCATGCCTTGGCCCGATTCTTTGGAATTTAATTGCTGACGGCATCCTCAAGCGCATGAACTCTGCGGGCTTCAACACATTTGCCTATGCGGATGATTTCTCCCTGATTCTCTCGGGTCGTGTCAGAAAAAACCTGGAGGACCAGGCCCAGGAGGCTTTGTCCCTTCTAAGTAAACTTTTAAAGGAATTTGACCTTAAACTTTCCCCCTCCAAAACTAAAGCCTTAACCTTAGCATTTCCTAAAGCCCTCAAACGTAATCGGAATCCCAAGATGCGCATTGACGGCATCAGTGTCAACCATGTCGATCAAATGAGACTTCTTGGCATAACATTTGATCGCCACCTCAACTGGCTGGCTCACGTTAAAGAACTCAAACTCAAAACACAGAGTATCTACCATAGCTCAACAAGAATGGTGGGAAGAAGGTGGGGTATCTCCACCTCCATCCTAAAGACATGGTATAGGACCATTGTTGAAAAGATTTTAACATATGGAGCCGCCATCTGGGGTGGACACCTGCGATCCGACGCCATAACAGGTCTAAACTCGGCACAAAGACCTTTCCTCTTGCAAATTGCAAGAGGATACAAAACTATCTCCACTGATGTCCTCACTGTGATTACTGGGACTCCCCATGCTCACCTGCAGGTCTCTCAAACGTTCATCAAAACTCAAATTCTACAATTAAAAGACCCCGAACTCACAAATATTATTTTCCCACAAACCTCCATTCAATCCTTGACCTGCAGTTGGGATATTCACCCAGGCAAGGATGTTGCTCCAAGTATAACCAATTGTAACAAAAATAGCTTCCTTCCCTCTGCTCCGGTTGCCATCTACACTGATGGTTCCAAGACGGACACCGGGGTGGCAGCCACTTTCTGCGTGCTAGTACATGGTGTCGCGGGCCATCAGTGGGCATGCAGGCTCGAAGACTTTAACACGGTTTTTCAAGCCGAGATCCACGCTATCGCTGAGGCCATAGAATGGGCCAGCACTTCATACAAAAATCAGTAAGTTAACATCTTTAGCGATAGTCTCTCGGGTCTTCAGGCCATAGCTAGGCATAGGAGCAGACACCCACAGATTCAACACATTAAAAAACTTTTATTAAATTCCGAACTAATTTGCTCCCTGGCACACGTTTCTGCCCACAGGGGTGTTGTTGGCAATGAGCTTGCAGATACATTAGCAAAACAGGCTACTAATTTCCCCACAAAATGCTCATCAATTCCTGCACCCCCTTCTTATGTAAAAAGTAAAATTCACAAAATCATAAAGCTTAAATGGCAAGACCTGTGGAACAGCTCCGAGAAGGGGAGACACACCTTCTCCCTGATTCCACAGGCCAGTGCAAACTTCTGGTCCCTATCTCCCCCTATCACTGCTTTTCTTACCGGCCATGGGCCCTTCCCCTCCTATCTGTACAGATTTCACTGCCGACGATCATCCCTGTGTCCCTGTGGAGAGGAGGGTACTCCACTGCATTACTATTTTTACTGTCCACTAACTGAATCAGACCATCTACGAAATCCAACCCCTCGACCCCCTAACTGGCTAAATGAAATAGTAACTAGAAAACCGTTAATTAAAAAACTTAATAATATCTACTCATACCTTATGAACCTCACTAATTTAACTGACTAATATGAAAATATTCTATTAACGTCCTTCTTCAAATTATTAAACCTTATATTTTTTTTTATTTTTTTTTAACGATGT
>CAWVNO010002449.1:0-67202 GCA_963930645.1 Salticus scenicus | reverse complement strand
ACGCGGACTTTCGGCAGCCGTCCTGCGCTCTCAAAATTTTTCTCGCAGTTTCACATGCCCATCTTCAAACGACGATTCCCAAGCAACTAAAAGAGTCTAACTATCACAATAACTTTCAGAATCTGCGGAATATATTCTAGTTTCATAATAACCGCACCGGAAATTTTGCACGGTGAAACTTTGGGCCCGGGGGGCGTTTTTACGCGGACTTTCGGCAGCCGTCCTGCGCTCTCAAAATTTTTCTCGCAGTTTCACATGCCCATCTTCAAACGACGATTCCCAAGCAACTAAAAGAGTCTAACTATCGCAATAACTTTCAGAATCTGCGAAATGTATTCTAGTTTCATAATAACATCACCGGGAATTTTGCACGGTGAAACTTTAGGCCCGGGGGGCGTTTTTACGCAGACTTTCGGCAGCCGTCCTGCGCTCTCAAAATTTTTCTCGCAGTTTCACATGCCCATCTTCAAACGACGATTCCCAAGCAACTAAAAGAGTCTAACTATCGCAATAACTTTCAGAATCTGCGAAATGTATTCTAGTTTCATAATAACATCACCGGGAATTTTGCACGGTGAAACTTTGGGCCCGGGGGGCGTTTTTACGCGGACTTTCGGCAGCCGTCCTGCGCTCTCAAAATTTTTCTCGCAGTTTCACATGCCCATCTTCAAACGACGATTCCCAAGCAACTAAAAGAGTCTAACTATCACAATAACTTTCAGAATCTGCGGAATATATTCTAGTTTCATAATAACCGCACCGGAAATTTTGCACGGTGAAACTTTGGGCCCGGGGGGCGTTTTTACGCGGACTTTCGGCAGCCGTCCTGCGCTCTCAAAATTTTTCTCGCAGTTTCACATGCCCATCTTCAAACGACGATTCCCAAGCAACTAAAAGAGTCTAACTATCACAATAACTTTCAGAATCTGCGGAATATATTCTAGTTTCATAATAACCGCACCGGAAATTTTGCACGGTGAAACTTTGGGCCCGGGGGGCGTTTTTACGCGGACTTTCGGCAGCCGTCCTGCGCTCTCAAAATTTTTCTCGCAGTTTCACATGCCCATCTTCAAACGACGATTCCCAAGCAACTAAAAGAGTCTAACTATCGCAATAACTTTCAGAATCTGCGAAATGTATTCTAGTTTCATAATAACATCACCGGGAATTTTGCACGGTGAAACTTTAGGCCCGGGGGGCGTTTTTACGCAGACTTTCGGCAGCCGTCCTGCGCTCTCAAAATTTTTCTCGCAGTTTCACATGCCCATCTTCAAACGACGATTCCCAAGCAACTAAAAGAGTCTAACTATCGCAATAACTTTCAGAATCTGCGAAATGTATTCTAGTTTCATAATAACATCACCGGGAATTTTGCACGGTGAAACTTTGGGCCCGGGGGGCGTTTTTACGCGGACTTTCGGCAGCCGTCCTGCGCTCTCAAAATTTTTCTCGCAGTTTCACATGCCCATCTTCAAACGACGATTCCCAAGCAACTAAAAGAGTCTAACTATCACAATAACTTTCAGAATCTGCGGAATATATTCTAGTTTCATAATAACCGCACCGGAAATTTTGCACGGTGAAACTTTGGGCCCGGGGGGCGTTTTTACGCGGACTTTCGGCAGCCGTCCTGCGCTCTCAAAATTTTTCTCGCAGTTTCACATGCCCATCTTCAAACGACGATTCCCAAGCAACTAAAAGAGTCTAACTATCACAATAACTTTCAGAATCTGCGGAATATATTCTAGTTTCATAATAACCGCACCGGAAATTTTGCACGGTGAAACTTTGGGCCCGGGGGGCGTTTTTACGCGGACTTTCGGCAGCCGTCCTGCGCTCTCAAAATTTTTCTCGCAGTTTCACATGCCCATCTTCAAACGACGATTCCCAAGCAACTAAAAGAGTCTAACTATCGCAATAACTTTCAGAATCTGCGAAATGTATTCTAGTTTCATAATAACATCACCGGGAATTTTGCACGGTGAAACTTTAGGCCCGGGGGGCGTTTTTACGCAGACTTTCGGCAGCCGTCCTGCGCTCTCAAAATTTTTCTCGCAGTTTCACATGCCCATCTTCAAACGACGATTCCCAAGCAACTAAAAGAGTCTAACTATCGCAATAACTTTCAGAATCTGCGAAATGTATTCTAGTTTCATAATAACATCACCGGGAATTTTGCACGGTGAAACTTTAGGCCCGGGGGGCGTTTTTACGCAGACTTTCGGCAGCCGTCCTGCGCTCTCAAAATTTTTCTCGCAGTTTCACATGCCCATCTTCAAACGACGATTCCCAAGCAACTAAAAGAGTCTAACTATCGCAATAACTTTCAGAATCTGCGAAATGTATTCTAGTTTCATAATAACATCACCGGGAATTTTGCACGGTGAAACTTTGGGCCCGGGGGGCGTTTTTACGCGGACTTTCGGCAGCCGTCCTGCGCTCTCAAAATTTTTCTCGCAGTTTCACATGCCCATCTTCAAACGACGATTCCCAAGCAACTAAAAGAGTCTAACTATCACAATAACTTTCAGAATCTGCGGAATATATTCTAGTTTCATAATAACCGCACCGGAAATTTTGCACGGTGAAACTTTGGGCCCGGGGGGCGTTTTTACGCGGACTTTCGGCAGCCGTCCTGCGCTCTCAAAATTTTTCTCGCAGTTTCACATGCCCATCTTCAAACGACGATTCCCAAGCAACTAAAAGAGTCTAACTATCACAATAACTTTCAGAATCTGCGGAATATATTCTAGTTTCATAATAACCGCACCGGAAATTTTGCACGGTGAAACTTTGGGCCCGGGGGGCGTTTTTACGCGGACTTTCGGCAGCCGTCCTGCGCTCTCAAAATTTTTCTCGCAGTTTCACATGCCCATCTTCAAACGACGATTCCCAAGCAACTAAAAGAGTCTAACTATCGCAATAACTTTCAGAATCTGCGAAATGTATTCTAGTTTCATAATAACATCACCGGGAATTTTGCACGGTGAAACTTTAGGCCCGGGGGGCGTTTTTACGCAGACTTTCGGCAGCCGTCCTGCGCTCTCAAAATTTTTCTCGCAGTTTCACATGCCCATCTTCAAACGACGATTCCCAAGCAACTAAAAGAGTCTAACTATCGCAATAACTTTCAGAATCTGCGAAATGTATTCTAGTTTCATAATAACATCACCGGGAATTTTGCACGGTGAAACTTTGGGCCCGGGGGGCGTTTTTACGCGGACTTTCGGCAGCCGTCCTGCGCTCTCAAAATTTTTCTCGCAGTTTCACATGCCCATCTTCAAACGACGATTCCCAAGCAACTAAAAGAGTCTAACTATCACAATAACTTTCAGAATCTGCGGAATATATTCTAGTTTCATAATAACCGCACCGGAAATTTTGCACGGTGAAACTTTGGGCCCGGGGGGCGTTTTTACGCGGACTTTCGGCAGCCGTCCTGCGCTCTCAAAATTTTTCTCGCAGTTTCACATGCCCATCTTCAAACGACGATTCCCAAGCAACTAAAAGAGTCTAACTATCACAATAACTTTCAGAATCTGCGGAATATATTCTAGTTTCATAATAACCGCACCGGAAATTTTGCACGGTGAAACTTTGGGCCCGGGGGGCGTTTTTACGCGGACTTTCGGCAGCCGTCCTGCGCTCTCAAAATTTTTCTCGCAGTTTCACATGCCCATCTTCAAACGACGATTCCCAAGCAACTAAAAGAGTCTAACTATCGCAATAACTTTCAGAATCTGCGAAATGTATTCTAGTTTCATAATACCATCACCGGGAATTTTGCACGGTGAAACTTTAGGCCCGGGGGGCGTTTTTACGCAGACTTTCGGCAGCCGTCCTGCGCTCTCAAAATTTTTCTCGCAGTTTCACATGCCCATCTTCAAACGACGATTCCCAAGCAACTAAAAGAGTCTAACTATCGCAATAACTTTCAGAATCTGCGAAATGTATTCTAGTTTCATAATAACATCACCGGGAATTTTGCACGGTGAAACTTTGGGCCCGGGGGGCGTTTTTACGCGGACTTTCGGCAGCCGTCCTGCGCTCTCAAAATTTTTCTCGCAGTTTCACATGCCCATCTTCAAACGACGATTCCCAAGCAACTAAAAGAGTCTAACTATCACAATAACTTTCAGAATCTGCGGAATATATTCTAGTTTCATAATAACCGCACCGGAAATTTTGCACGGTGAAACTTTGGGCCCGGGGGGCGTTTTTACGCGGACTTTCGGCAGCCGTCCTGCGCTCTCAAAATTTTTCTCGCAGTTTCACATGCCCATCTTCAAACGACGATTCCCAAGCAACTAAAAGAGTCTAACTATCACAATAACTTTCAGAATCTGCGGAATATATTCTAGTTTCATAATAACCGCACCGGAAATTTTGCACGGTGAAACTTTGGGCCCGGGGGGCGTTTTTACGCGGACTTTCGGCAGCCGTCCTGCGCTCTCAAAATTTTTCTCGCAGTTTCACATGCCCATCTTCAAACGACGATTCCCAAGCAACTAAAAGAGTCTAACTATCGCAATAACTTTCAGAATCTGCGAAATGTATTCTAGTTTCATAATAACATCACCGGGAATTTTGCACGGTGAAACTTTAGGCCCGGGGGGCGTTTTTACGCAGACTTTCGGCAGCCGTCCTGCGCTCTCAAAATTTTTCTCGCAGTTTCACATGCCCATCTTCAAACGACGATTCCCAAGCAACTAAAAGAGTCTAACTATCGCAATAACTTTCAGAATCTGCGAAATGTATTCTAGTTTCATAATAACATCACCGGGAATTTTGCACGGTGAAACTTTAGGCCCGGGGGGCGTTTTTACGCAGACTTTCGGCAGCCGTCCTGCGCTCTCAAAATTTTTCTCGCAGTTTCACATGCCCATCTTCAAACGACGATTCCCAAGCAACTAAAAGAGTCTAACTATCGCAATAACTTTCAGAATCTGCGAAATGTACTCTAGTTTCATAATAACATCACCGGGAATTTTGCACGGTGAAACTTTGGGCCCGGGGGGCGTTTTTACGCGGACTTTCGGCAGCCGTCCTGCGCTCTCAAAATTTTTCTCGCAGTTTCACATGCCCATCTTCAAACGACGATTCCCAAGCAACTAAAAGAGTCTAACTATCACAATAACTTTCAGAATCTGCGGAATATATTCTAGTTTCATAATAACCGCACCGGAAATTTTGCACGGTGAAACTTTGGGCCCGGGGGGCGTTTTTACGCGGACTTTCGGCAGCCGTCCTGCGCTCTCAAAATTTTTCTCGCAGTTTCACATGCCCATCTTCAAACGACGATTCCCAAGCAACTAAAAGAGTCTAACTATCACAATAACTTTCAGAATCTGCGGAATATATTCTAGTTTCATAATAACCGCACCGGAAATTTTGCACGGTGAAACTTTGGGCCCGGGGGGCGTTTTTACGCGGACTTTCGGCAGCCGTCCTGCGCTCTCAAAATTTTTCTCGCAGTTTCACATGCCCATCTTCAAACGACGATTCCCAAGCAACTAAAAGAGTCTAACTATCGCAATAACTTTCAGAATCTGCGAAATGTATTCTAGTTTCATAATAACATCACCGGGAATTTTGCACGGTGAAACTTTAGGCCCGGGGGGCGTTTTTACGCAGACTTTCGGCAGCCGTCCTGCGCTCTCAAAATTTTTCTCGCAGTTTCACATGCCCATCTTCAAACGACGATTCCCAAGCAACTAAAAGAGTCTAACTATCGCAATAACTTTCAGAATCTGCGAAATGTATTCTAGTTTCATAATAACATCACCGGGAATTTTGCACGGTGAAACTTTGGGCCCGGGGGGCGTTTTTACGCGGACTTTCGGCAGCCGTCCTGCGCTCTCAAAATTTTTCTCGCAGTTTCACATGCCCATCTTCAAACGACGATTCCCAAGCAACTAAAAGAGTCTAACTATCACAATAACTTTCAGAATCTGCGGAATATATTCTAGTTTCATAATAACCGCACCGGAAATTTTGCACGGTGAAACTTTGGGCCCGGGGGGCGTTTTTACGCGGACTTTCGGCAGCCGTCCTGCGCTCTCAAAATTTTTCTCGCAGTTTCACATGCCCATCTTCAAACGACGATTCCCAAGCAACTAAAAGAGTCTAACTATCACAATAACTTTCAGAATCTGCGGAATATATTCTAGTTTCATAATAACCGCACCGGAAATTTTGCACGGTGAAACTTTGGGCCCGGGGGGCGTTTTTACGCGGACTTTCGGCAGCCGTCCTGCGCTCTCAAAATTTTTCTCGCAGTTTCACATGCCCATCTTCAAACGACGATTCCCAAGCAACTAAAAGAGTCTAACTATCGCAATAACTTTCAGAATCTGCGAAATGTATTCTAGTTTCATAATAACATCACCGGGAATTTTGCACGGTGAAACTTTAGGCCCGGGGGGCGTTTTTACGCAGACTTTCGGCAGCCGTCCTGCGCTCTCAAAATTTTTCTCGCAGTTTCACATGCCCATCTTCAAACGACGATTCCCAAGCAACTAAAAGAGTCTAACTATCGCAATAACTTTCAGAATCTGCGAAATGTATTCTAGTTTCATAATAACATCACCGGGAATTTTGCACGGTGAAACTTTGGGCCCGGGGGGCGTTTTTACGCGGACTTTCGGCAGCCGTCCTGCGCTCTCAAAATTTTTCTCGCAGTTTCACATGCCCATCTTCAAACGACGATTCCCAAGCAACTAAAAGAGTCTAACTATCACAATAACTTTCAGAATCTGCGGAATATATTCTAGTTTCATAATAACCGCACCGGAAATTTTGCACGGTGAAATTTTGGGCCCGGGGGGCGTTTTTACGCGGACTTTCGGCAGCCGTCCTGCGCTCTCAAAATTTTTCTCGCAGTTTCACATGCCCATCTTCAAACGACGATTCCCAAGCAACTAAAAGAGTCTAACTATCACAATAACTTTCAGAATCTGCGGAATATATTCTAGTTTCATAATAACCGCACCGGAAATTTTGCACGGTGAAACTTTGGGCCCGGGGGGCGTTTTTACGCGGACTTTCGGCAGCCGTCCTGCGCTCTCAAAATTTTTCTCGCAGTTTCACATGCCCATCTTCAAACGACGATTCCCAAGCAACTAAAAGAGTCTAACTATCGCAATAACTTTCAGAATCTGCGAAATGTATTCTAGTTTCATAATAACATCACCGGGAATTTTGCACGGTGAAACTTTAGGCCCGGGGGGCGTTTTTACGCAGACTTTCGGCAGCCGTCCTGCGCTCTCAAAATTTTTCTCGCAGTTTCACATGCCCATCTTCAAACGACGATTCCCAAGCAACTAAAAGAGTCTAACTATCGCAATAACTTTCAGAATCTGCGAAATGTATTCTAGTTTCATAATAACATCACCGGGAATTTTGCACGGTGAAACTTTAGGCCCGGGGGGCGTTTTTACGCAGACTTTCGGCAGCCGTCCTGCGCTCTCAAAATTTTTCTCGCAGTTTCACATGCCCATCTTCAAACGACGATTCCCAAGCAACTAAAAGAGTCTAACTATCGCAATAACTTTCAGAATCTGCGAAATGTATTCTAGTTTCATAATAACATCACCGGGAATTTTGCACGGTGAAACTTTGGGCCCGGGGGGCGTTTTTACGCGGACTTTCGGCAGCCGTCCTGCGCTCTCAAAATTTTTCTCGCAGTTTCACATGCCCATCTTCAAACGACGATTCCCAAGCAACTAAAAGAGTCTAACTATCACAATAACTTTCAGAATCTGCGGAATATATTCTAGTTTCATAATAACCGCACCGGAAATTTTGCACGGTGAAACTTTGGGCCCGGGGGGCGTTTTTACGCGGACTTTCGGCAGCCGTCCTGCGCTCTCAAAATTTTTCTCGCAGTTTCACATGCCCATCTTCAAACGACGATTCCCAAGCAACTAAAAGAGTCTAACTATCACAATAACTTTCAGAATCTGCGGAATATATTCTAGTTTCATAATAACCGCACCGGAAATTTTGCACGGTGAAACTTTGGGCCCGGGGGGCGTTTTTACGCGGACTTTCGGCAGCCGTCCTGCGCTCTCAAAATTTTTCTCGCAGTTTCACATGCCCATCTTCAAACGACGATTCCCAAGCAACTAAAAGAGTCTAACTATCGCAATAACTTTCAGAATCTGCGAAATGTATTCTAGTTTCATAATAACATCACCGGGAATTTTGCACGGTGAAACTTTAGGCCCGGGGGGCGTTTTTACGCAGACTTTCGGCAGCCGTCCTGCGCTCTCAAAATTTTTCTCGCAGTTTCACATGCCCATCTTCAAACGACGATTCCCAAGCAACTAAAAGAGTCTAACTATCGCAATAACTTTCAGAATCTGCGAAATGTATTCTAGTTTCATAATAACATCACCGGGAATTTTGCACGGTGAAACTTTGGGCCCGGGGGGCGTTTTTACGCGGACTTTCGGCAGCCGTCCTGCGCTCTCAAAATTTTTCTCGCAGTTTCACATGCCCATCTTCAAACGACGATTCCCAAGCAACTAAAAGAGTCTAACTATCACAATAACTTTCAGAATCTGCGGAATATATTCTAGTTTCATAATAACCGCACCGGAAATTTTGCACGGTGAAACTTTGGGCCCGGGGGGCGTTTTTACGCGGACTTTCGGCAGCCGTCCTGCGCTCTCAAAATTTTTCTCGCAGTTTCACATGCCCATCTTCAAACGACGATTCCCAAGCAACTAAAAGAGTCTAACTATCACAATAACTTTCAGAATCTGCGGAATATATTCTAGTTTCATAATAACCGCACCGGAAATTTTGCACGGTGAAACTTTGGGCCCGGGGGGCGTTTTTACGCGGACTTTCGGCAGCCGTCCTGCGCTCTCAAAATTTTTCTCGCAGTTTCACATGCCCATCTTCAAACGACGATTCCCAAGCAACTAAAAGAGTCTAACTATCGCAATAACTTTCAGAATCTGCGAAATGTATTCTAGTTTCATAATAACATCACCGGGAATTTTGCACGGTGAAACTTTAGGCCCGGGGGGCGTTTTTACGCAGACTTTCGGCAGCCGTCCTGCGCTCTCAAAATTTTTCTCGCAGTTTCACATGCCCATCTTCAAACGACGATTCCCAAGCAACTAAAAGAGTCTAACTATCGCAATAACTTTCAGAATCTGCGAAATGTATTCTAGTTTCATAATAACATCACCGGGAATTTTGCACGGTGAAACTTTGGGCCCGGGGGGCGTTTTTACGCGGACTTTCGGCAGCCGTCCTGCGCTCTCAAAATTTTTCTCGCAGTTTCACATGCCCATCTTCAAACGACGATTCCCAAGCAACTAAAAGAGTCTAACTATCACAATAACTTTCAGAATCTGCGGAATATATTCTAGTTTCATAATAACCGCACCGGAAATTTTGCACGGTGAAACTTTGGGCCCGGGGGGCGTTTTTACGCGGACTTTCGGCAGCCGTCCTGCGCTCTCAAAATTTTTCTCGCAGTTTCACATGCCCATCTTCAAACGACGATTCCCAAGCAACTAAAAGAGTCTAACTATCACAATAACTTTCAGAATCTGCGGAATATATTCTAGTTTCATAATAACCGCACCGGAAATTTTGCACGGTGAAACTTTGGGCCCGGGGGGCGTTTTTACGCGGACTTTCGGCAGCCGTCCTGCGCTCTCAAAATTTTTCTCGCAGTTTCACATGCCCATCTTCAAACGACGATTCCCAAGCAACTAAAAGAGTCTAACTATCGCAATAACTTTCAGAATCTGCGAAATGTATTCTAGTTTCATAATAACATCACCGGGAATTTTGCACGGTGAAACTTTAGGCCCGGGGGGCGTTTTTACGCAGACTTTCGGCAGCCGTCCTGCGCTCTCAAAATTTTTCTCGCAGTTTCACATGCCCATCTTCAAACGACGATTCCCAAGCAACTAAAAGAGTCTAACTATCGCAATAACTTTCAGAATCTGCGAAATGTATTCTAGTTTCATAATAACATCACCGGGAATTTTGCACGGTGAAACTTTAGGCCCGGGGGGCGTTTTTACGCAGACTTTCGGCAGCCGTCCTGCGCTCTCAAAATTTTTCTCGCAGTTTCACATGCCCATCTTCAAACGACGATTCCCAAGCAACTAAAAGAGTCTAACTATCGCAATAACTTTCAGAATCTGCGAAATGTATTCTAGTTTCATAATAACATCACCGGGAATTTTGCACGGTGAAACTTTGGGCCCGGGGGGCGTTTTTACGCGGACTTTCGGCAGCCGTCCTGCGCTCTCAAAATTTTTCTCGCAGTTTCACATGCCCATCTTCAAACGACGATTCCCAAGCAACTAAAAGAGTCTAACTATCACAATAACTTTCAGAATCTGCGGAATATATTCTAGTTTCATAATAACCGCACCGGAAATTTTGCACGGTGAAACTTTGGGCCCGGGGGGCGTTTTTACGCGGACTTTCGGCAGCCGTCCTGCGCTCTCAAAATTTTTCTCGCAGTTTCACATGCCCATCTTCAAACGACGATTCCCAAGCAACTAAAAGAGTCTAACTATCACAATAACTTTCAGAATCTGCGGAATATATTCTAGTTTCATAATAACCGCACCGGAAATTTTGCACGGTGAAACTTTGGGCCCGGGGGGCGTTTTTACGCGGACTTTCGGCAGCCGTCCTGCGCTCTCAAAATTTTTCTCGCAGTTTCACATGCCCATCTTCAAACGACGATTCCCAAGCAACTAAAAGAGTCTAACTATCGCAATAACTTTCAGAATCTGCGAAATGTATTCTAGTTTCATAATAACACCGGAATTTTGCACGGTGAAACTTTAGGCCCGGGGGGCGTTTTTACGCAGACTTTCGGCAGCCGTCCTGCGCTCTCAAAATTTTTCTCGCAGTTTCACATGCCCATCTTCAAACGACGATTCCCAAGCAACTAAAAGAGTCTAACTATCGCAATAACTTTCAGAATCTGCGAAATGTATTCTAGTTTCATAATAACATCACCGGGAATTTTGCACGGTGAAACTTTGGGCCCGGGGGGCGTTTTTACGCGGACTTTCGGCAGCCGTCCTGCGCTCTCAAAATTTTTCTCGCAGTTTCACATGCCCATCTTCAAACGACGATTCCCAAGCAACTAAAAGAGTCTAACTATCACAATAACTTTCAGAATCTGCGGAATATATTCTAGTTTCATAATAACCGCACCGGAAATTTTGCACGGTGAAACTTTGGGCCCGGGGGGCGTTTTTACGCGGACTTTCGGCAGCCGTCCTGCGCTCTCAAAATTTTTCTCGCAGTTTCACATGCCCATCTTCAAACGACGATTCCCAAGCAACTAAAAGAGTCTAACTATCACAATAACTTTCAGAATCTGCGGAATATATTCTAGTTTCATAATAACCGCACCGGAAATTTTGCACGGTGAAACTTTGGGCCCGGGGGGCGTTTTTACGCGGACTTTCGGCAGCCGTCCTGCGCTCTCAAAATTTTTCTCGCAGTTTCACATGCCCATCTTCAAACGACGATTCCCAAGCAACTAAAAGAGTCTAACTATCGCAATAACTTTCAGAATCTGCGAAATGTATTCTAGTTTCATAATAACATCACCGGGAATTTTGCACGGTGAAACTTTAGGCCCGGGGGGCGTTTTTACGCAGACTTTCGGCAGCCGTCCTGCGCTCTCAAAATTTTTCTCGCAGTTTCACATGCCCATCTTCAAACGACGATTCCCAAGCAACTAAAAGAGTCTAACTATCGCAATAACTTTCAGAATCTGCGAAATGTATTCTAGTTTCATAATAACATCACCGGGAATTTTGCACGGTGAAACTTTAGGCCCGGGGGCGTTTTTTACGCAGACTTTCGGCAGCCGTCCTGCGCTCTCAAAATTTTTCTCGCAGTTTCACATGCCCATCTTCAAACGACGATTCCCAAGCAACTAAAAGAGTCTAACTATCGCAATAACTTTCAGAATCTGCGAAATGTATTCTAGTTTCATAATAACATCACCGGGAATTTTGCACGGTGAAACTTTGGGCCCGGGGGGCGTTTTTTACGCGGACTTTCGGCAGCCGTCCTGCGCTCTCAAAATTTTTCTCGCAGTTTCACATGCCCATCTTCAAACGACGATTCCCAAGCAACTAAAAGAGTCTAACTATCACAATAACTTTCAGAATCTGCGGAATATATTCTAGTTTCATAATAACCGCACCGGAAATTTTGCACGGTGAAACTTTGGGCCCGGGGGGCGTTTTTACGCGGACTTTCGGCAGCCGTCCTGCGCTCTCAAAATTTTTCTCGCAGTTTCACATGCCCATCTTCAAACGACGATTCCCAAGCAACTAAAAGAGTCTAACTATCACAATAACTTTCAGAATCTGCGGAATATATTCTAGTTTCATAATAACCGCACCGGAAATTTTGCACGGTGAAACTTTGGGCCCGGGGGGCGTTTTTACGCGGACTTTCGGCAGCCGTCCTGCGCTCTCAAAATTTTTCTCGCAGTTTCACATGCCCATCTTCAAACGACGATTCCCAAGCAACTAAAAGAGTCTAACTATCGCAATAACTTTCAGAATCTGCGAAATGTATTCTAGTTTCATAATAACATCACCGGGAATTTTGCACGGTGAAACTTTAGGCCCGGGGGGCGTTTTTACGCAGACTTTCGGCAGCCGTCCTGCGCTCTCAAAATTTTTCTCGCAGTTTCACATGCCCATCTTCAAACGACGATTCCCAAGCAACTAAAAGAGTCTAACTATCGCAATAACTTTCAGAATCTGCGAAATGTATTCTAGTTTCATAATAACATCACCGGGAATTTTGCACGGTGAAACTTTGGGCCCGGGGGGCGTTTTTACGCGGACTTTCGGCAGCCGTCCTGCGCTCTCAAAATTTTTCTCGCAGTTTCACATGCCCATCTTCAAACGACGATTCCCAAGCAACTAAAAGAGTCTAACTATCACAATAACTTTCAGAATCTGCGGAATATATTCTAGTTTCATAATAACCGCACCGGAAATTTTGCACGGTGAAACTTTGGGCCCGGGGGGCGTTTTTACGCGGACTTTCGGCAGCCGTCCTGCGCTCTCAAAATTTTTCTCGCAGTTTCACATGCCCATCTTCAAACGACGATTCCCAAGCAACTAAAAGAGTCTAACTATCACAATAACTTTCAGAATCTGCGGAATATATTCTAGTTTCATAATAACCGCACCGGAAATTTTGCACGGTGAAACTTTGGGCCCGGGGGGCGTTTTTACGCGGACTTTCGGCAGCCGTCCTGCGCTCTCAAAATTTTTCTCGCAGTTTCACATTCCAATCTTCAAACGACGATTCCCAAGCAACTAAAAGAGTCTAACTATCGCAATAACTTTCAGAATCTGCGAAATGTATTCTAGTTTCATAATAACATCACCGGGAATTTTGCACGGTGAAACTTTAGGCCCGGGGGGCGTTTTTACGCAGACTTTCGGCAGCCGTCCTGCGCTCTCAAAATTTTTCTCGCAGTTTCACATGCCCATCTTCAAACGACGATTCCCAAGCAACTAAAAGAGTCTAACTATCGCAATAACTTTCAGAATCTGCGAAATGTATTCTAGTTTCATAATAACATCACCGGGAATTTTGCACGGTGAAACTTTGGGCCCGGGGGGCGTTTTTACGCGGACTTTCGGCAGCCGTCCTGCGCTCTCAAAATTTTTCTCGCAGTTTCACATGCCCATCTTCAAACGACGATTCCCAAGCAACTAAAAGAGTCTAACTATCACAATAACTTTCAGAATCTGCGGAATATATTCTAGTTTCATAATAACCGCACCGGAAATTTTGCACGGTGAAACTTTGGGCCCGGGGGGCGTTTTTACGCGGACTTTCGGCAGCCGTCCTGCGCTCTCAAAATTTTTCTCGCAGTTTCACATGCCCATCTTCAAACGACGATTCCCAAGCAACTAAAAGAGTCTAACTATCACAATAACTTTCAGAATCTGCGGAATATATTCTAGTTTCATAATAACCGCACCGGAAATTTTGCACGGTGAAACTTTGGGCCCGGGGGGCGTTTTTACGCGGACTTTCGGCAGCCGTCCTGCGCTCTCAAAATTTTTCTCGCAGTTTCACATGCCCATCTTCAAACGACGATTCCCAAGCAACTAAAAGAGTCTAACTATCGCAATAACTTTCAGAATCTGCGAAATGTATTCTAGTTTCATAATAACATCACCGGGAATTTTGCACGGTGAAACTTTAGGCCCGGGGGGCGTTTTTACGCAGACTTTCGGCAGCCGTCCTGCGCTCTCAAAATTTTTCTCGCAGTTTCACATGCCCATCTTCAAACGACGATTCCCAAGCAACTAAAAGAGTCTAACTATCGCAATAACTTTCAGAATCTGCGAAATGTATTCTAGTTTCATAATAACATCACCGGGAATTTTGCACGGTGAAACTTTAGGCCCGGGGGGCGTTTTTACGCAGACTTTCGGCAGCCGTCCTGCGCTCTCAAAATTTTTCTCGCAGTTTCACATGCCCATCTTCAAACGACGATTCCCAAGCAACTAAAAGAGTCTAACTATCGCAATAACTTTCAGAATCTGCGAAATGTATTCTAGTTTCATAATAACATCACCGGGAATTTTGCACGGTGAAACTTTGGGCCCGGGGGGCGTTTTTACGCGGACTTTCGGCAGCCGTCCTGCGCTCTCAAAATTTTTCTCGCAGTTTCACATGCCCATCTTCAAACGACGATTCCCAAGCAACTAAAAGAGTCTAACTATCACAATAACTTTCAGAATCTGCGGAATATATTCTAGTTTCATAATAACCGCACCGGAAATTTTGCACGGTGAAACTTTGGGCCCGGGGGGCGTTTTTACGCGGACTTTCGGCAGCCGTCCTGCGCTCTCAAAATTTTTCTCGCAGTTTCACATGCCCATCTTCAAACGACGATTCCCAAGCAACTAAAAGAGTCTAACTATCACAATAACTTTCAGAATCTGCGGAATATATTCTAGTTTCATAATAACCGCACCGGAAATTTTGCACGGTGAAACTTTGGGCCCGGGGGGCGTTTTTACGCGGACTTTCGGCAGCCGTCCTGCGCTCTCAAAATTTTTCTCGCAGTTTCACATGCCCATCTTCAAACGACGATTCCCAAGCAACTAAAAGAGTCTAACTATCGCAATAACTTTCAGAATCTGCGAAATGTATTCTAGTTTCATAATAACATCACCGGGAATTTTGCACGGTGAAACTTTAGGCCCGGGGGGCGTTTTTACGCAGACTTTCGGCAGCCGTCCTGCGCTCTCAAAATTTTTCTCGCAGTTTCACATGCCCATCTTCAAACGACGATTCCCAAGCAACTAAAAGAGTCTAACTATCGCAATAACTTTCAGAATCTGCGAAATGTATTCTAGTTTCATAATAACATCACCGGGAATTTTGCACGGTGAAACTTTGGGCCCGGGGGGCGTTTTTACGCGGACTTTCGGCAGCCGTCCTGCGCTCTCAAAATTTTTCTCGCAGTTTCACATGCCCATCTTCAAACGACGATTCCCAAGCAACTAAAAGAGTCTAACTATCGCAATAACTTTCAGAATCTGCGAAATGTATTCTAGTTTCATAATAACATCACCGGGAATTTTGCACGGTGAAACTTTGGGCCCGGGGGGCGTTTTTACGCGGACTTTCGGCAGCCGTCCTGCGCTCTCAAAATTTTTCTCGCAGTTTCACATGCCCATCTTCAAACGACGATTCCCAAGCAACTAAAAGAGTCTAACTATCACAATAACTTTCAGAATCTGCGGAATATATTCTAGTTTCATAATAACCGCACCGGAAATTTTGCACGGTGAAACTTTGGGCCCGGGGGGCGTTTTTACGCGGACTTTCGGCAGCCGTCCTGCGCTCTCAAAATTTTTCTCGCAGTTTCACATGCCCATCTTCAAACGACGATTCCCAAGCAACTAAAAGAGTCTAACTATCACAATAACTTTCAGAATCTGCGGAATATATTCTAGTTTCATAATAACCGCACCGGAAATTTTGCACGGTGAAACTTTGGGCCCGGGGGGCGTTTTTACGCGGACTTTCGGCAGCCGTCCTGCGCTCTCAAAATTTTTCTCGCAGTTTCACATGCCCATCTTCAAACGACGATTCCCAAGCAACTAAAAGAGTCTAACTATCGCAATAACTTTCAGAATCTGCGAAATGTATTCTAGTTTCATAATAACATCACCGGGAATTTTGCACGGTGAAACTTTAGGCCCGGGGGGCGTTTTTACGCAGACTTTCGGCAGCCGTCCTGCGCTCTCAAAATTTTTCTCGCAGTTTCACATGCCCATCTTCAAACGACGATTCCCAAGCAACTAAAAGAGTCTAACTATCGCAATAACTTTCAGAATCTGCGAAATGTATTCTAGTTTCATAATAACATCACCGGGAATTTTGCACGGTGAAACTTTAGGCCCGGGGGGCGTTTTTACGCAGACTTTCGGCAGCCGTCCTGCGCTCTCAAAATTTTTCTAGCAGTTTCACATGCCCATCTTCAAACGACGATTCCCAAGCAACTAAAAGAGTCTAACTATCGCAATAACTTTCAGAATCTGCGAAATGTATTCTAGTTTCATAATAACATCACCGGGAATTTTGCACGGTGAAACTTTGGGCCCGGGGGGCGTTTTTACGCGGACTTTCGGCAGCCGTCCTGCGCTCTCAAAATTTTTCTCGCAGTTTCACATGCCCATCTTCAAACGACGATTCCCAAGCAACTAAAAGAGTCTAACTATCACAATAACTTTCAGAATCTGCGGAATATATTCTAGTTTCATAATAACCGCACCGGAAATTTTGCACGGTGAAACTTTGGGCCCGGGGGGCGTTTTTACGCGGACTTTCGGCAGCCGTCCTGCGCTCTCAAAATTTTTCTCGCAGTTTCACATGCCCATCTTCAAACGACGATTCCCAAGCAACTAAAAGAGTCTAACTATCACAATAACTTTCAGAATCTGCGGAATATATTCTAGTTTCATAATAACCGCACCGGAAATTTTGCACGGTGAAACTTTGGGCCCGGGGGGCGTTTTTACGCGGACTTTCGGCAGCCGTCCTGCGCTCTCAAAATTTTTCTCGCAGTTTCACATGCCCATCTTCAAACGACGATTCCCAAGCAACTAAAAGAGTCTAACTATCGCAATAACTTTCAGAATCTGCGAAATGTATTCTAGTTTCATAATAACATCACCGGGAATTTTGCACGGTGAAACTTTAGGCCCGGGGGGCGTTTTTACGCAGACTTTCGGCAGCCGTCCTGCGCTCTCAAAATTTTTCTCGCAGTTTCACATGCCCATCTTCAAACGACGATTCCCAAGCAACTAAAAGAGTCTAACTATCGCAATAACTTTCAGAATCTGCGAAATGTATTCTAGTTTCATAATAACATCACCGGGAATTTTGCACGGTGAAACTTTGGGCCCGGGGGGCGTTTTTACGCGGACTTTCGGCAGCCGTCCTGCGCTCTCAAAATTTTTCTCGCAGTTTCACATGCCCATCTTCAAACGACGATTCCCAAGCAACTAAAAGAGTCTAACTATCACAATAACTTTCAGAATCTGCGGAATATATTCTAGTTTCATAATAACCGCACCGGAAATTTTGCACGGTGAAACTTTGGGCCCGGGGGGCGTTTTTACGCGGACTTTCGGCAGCCGTCCTGCGCTCTCAAAATTTTTCTCGCAGTTTCACATGCCCATCTTCAAACGACGATTCCCAAGCAACTAAAAGAGTCTAACTATCACAATAACTTTCAGAATCTGCGGAATATATTCTAGTTTCATAATAACCGCACCGGAAATTTTGCACGGTGAAACTTTGGGCCCGGGGGGCGTTTTTACGCGGACTTTCGGCAGCCGTCCTGCGCTCTCAAAATTTTTCTCGCAGTTTCACATGCCCATCTTCAAACGACGATTCCCAAGCAACTAAAAGAGTCTAACTATCGCAATAACTTTCAGAATCTGCGAAATGTATTCTAGTTTCATAATAACATCACCGGGAATTTTGCACGGTGAAACTTTAGGCCCGGGGGGCGTTTTTACGCAGACTTTCGGCAGCCGTCCTGCGCTCTCAAAATTTTTCTCGCAGTTTCACATGCCCATCTTCAAACGACGATTCCCAAGCAACTAAAAGAGTCTAACTATCGCAATAACTTTCAGAATCTGCGAAATGTATTCTAGTTTCATAATAACATCACCGGGAATTTTGCACGGTGAAACTTTGGGCCCGGGGGGCGTTTTTACGCGGACTTTCGGCAGCCGTCCTGCGCTCTCAAAATTTTTCTCGCAGTTTCACATGCCCATCTTCAAACGACGATTCCCAAGCAACTAAAAGAGTCTAACTATCACAATAACTTTCAGAATCTGCGGAATATATTCTAGTTTCATAATAACCGCACCGGAAATTTTGCACGGTGAAACTTTGGGCCCGGGGGGCGTTTTTACGCGGACTTTCGGCAGCCGTCCTGCGCTCTCAAAATTTTTCTCGCAGTTTCACATGTCCATCTTCAAACGACGATTCCCAAGCAACTAAAAGAGTCTAACTATCACAATAACTTTCAGAATCTGCGGAATATATTCTAGTTTCATAATAACCGCACCGGAAATTTTGCACGGTGAAACTTTGGGCCCGGGGGGCGTTTTTACGCGGACTTTCGGCAGCCGTCCTGCGCTCTCAAAATTTTTCTCGCAGTTTCACATGCCCATCTTCAAACGACGATTCCCAAGCAACTAAAAGAGTCTAACTATCGCAATAACTTTCAGAATCTGCGAAATGTATTCTAGTTTCATAATAACATCACCGGGAATTTTGCACGGTGAAACTTTAGGCCCGGGGGGCGTTTTTACGCAGACTTTCGGCAGCCGTCCTGCGCTCTCAAAATTTTTCTCGCAGTTTCACATGCCCATCTTCAAACGACGATTCCCAAGCAACTAAAAGAGTCTAACTATCGCAATAACTTTCAGAATCTGCGAAATGTATTCTAGTTTCATAATAACATCACCGGGAATTTTGCACGGTGAAACTTTAGGCCCGGGGGGCGTTTTTACGCAGACTTTCGGCAGCCGTCCTGCGCTCTCAAAATTTTTCTCGCAGTTTCACATGCCCATCTTCAAACGACGATTCCCAAGCAACTAAAAGAGTCTAACTATCGCAATAACTTTCAGAATCTGCGAAATGTATTCTAGTTTCATAATAACATCACCGGGAATTTTGCACGGTGAAACTTTGGGCCCGGGGGGCGTTTTTACGCGGACTTTCGGCAGCCGTCCTGCGCTCTCAAAATTTTTCTCGCAGTTTCACATGCCCATCTTCAAACGACGATTCCCAAGCAACTAAAAGAGTCTAACTATCACAATAACTTTCAGAATCTGCGGAATATATTCTAGTTTCATAATAACCGCACCGGAAATTTTGCACGGTGAAACTTTGGGCCCGGGGGGCGTTTTTACGCGGACTTTCGGCAGCCGTCCTGCGCTCTCAAAATTTTTCTCGCAGTTTCACATGCCCATCTTCAAACGACGATTCCCAAGCAACTAAAAGAGTCTAACTATCGCAATAACTTTCAGAATCTGCGAAATGTATTCTAGTTTCATAATAACATCACCGGGAATTTTGCACGGTGAAACTTTGGGCCCGGGGGGCGTTTTTACGCGGACTTTCGGCAGCCGTCCTGCGCTCTCAAAATTTTTCTCGCAGTTTCACATGCCCATCTTCAAACGACGATTCCCAAGCAACTAAAAGAGTCTAACTATCACAATAACTTTCAGAATCTGCGGAATATATTCTAGTTTCATAATAACCGCACCGGAAATTTTGCACGGTGAAACTTTGGGCCCGGGGGGCGTTTTTACGCGGACTTTCGGCAGCCGTCCTGCGCTCTCAAAATTTTTCTCGCAGTTTCACATGTCCATCTTCAAACGACGATTCCCAAGCAACTAAAAGAGTCTAACTATCACAATAACTTTCAGAATCTGCGGAATATATTCTAGTTTCATAATAACCGCACCGGAAATTTTGCACGGTGAAACTTTGGGCCCGGGGGGCGTTTTTACGCGGACTTTCGGCAGCCGTCCTGCGCTCTCAAAATTTTTCTCGCAGTTTCACATGCCCATCTTCAAACGACGATTCCCAAGCAACTAAAAGAGTCTAACTATCGCAATAACTTTCAGAATCTGCGAAATGTATTCTAGTTTCATAATAACATCACCGGGAATTTTGCACGGTGAAACTTTAGGCCCGGGGGGCGTTTTTACGCAGACTTTCGGCAGCCGTCCTGCGCTCTCAAAATTTTTCTCGCAGTTTCACATGCCCATCTTCAAACGACGATTCCCAAGCAACTAAAAGAGTCTAACTATCGCAATAACTTTCAGAATCTGCGAAATGTATTCTAGTTTCATAATAACATCACCGGGAATTTTGCACGGTGAAACTTTAGGCCCGGGGGGCGTTTTTACGCAGACTTTCGGCAGCCGTCCTGCGCTCTCAAAATTTTTCTCGCAGTTTCACATGCCCATCTTCAAACGACGATTCCCAAGCAACTAAAAGAGTCTAACTATCGCAATAACTTTCAGAATCTGCGAAATGTATTCTAGTTTCATAATAACATCACCGGGAATTTTGCACGGTGAAACTTTGGGCCCGGGGGGCGTTTTTACGCGGACTTTCGGCAGCCGTCCTGCGCTCTCAAAATTTTTCTCGCAGTTTCACATGCCCATCTTCAAACGACGATTCCCAAGCAACTAAAAGAGTCTAACTATCACAATAACTTTCAGAATCTGCGGAATATATTCTAGTTTCATAATAACCGCACCGGAAATTTTGCACGGTGAAACTTTGGGCCCGGGGGGCGTTTTTACGCGGACTTTCGGCAGCCGTCCTGCGCTCTCAAAATTTTTCTCGCAGTTTCACATGCCCATCTTCAAACGACGATTCCCAAGCAACTAAAAGAGTCTAACTATCGCAATAACTTTCAGAATCTGCGAAATGTATTCTAGTTTCATAATAACATCACCGGGAATTTTGCACGGTGAAACTTTGGGCCCGGGGGGCGTTTTTACGCGGACTTTCGGCAGCCGTCCTGCGCTCTCAAAATTTTTCTCGCAGTTTCACATGCCCATCTTCAAACGACGATTCCCAAGCAACTAAAAGAGTCTAACTATCACAATAACTTTCAGAATCTGCGGAATATATTCTAGTTTCATAATAACCGCACCGGAAATTTTGCACGGTGAAACTTTGGGCCCGGGGGGCGTTTTTACGCGGACTTTCGGCAGCCGTCCTGCGCTCTCAAAATTTTTCTCGCAGTTTCACATGCCCATCTTCAAACGACGATTCCCAAGCAACTAAAAGAGTCTAACTATCACAATAACTTTCAGAATCTGCGGAATATATTCTAGTTTCATAATAACCGCACCGGAAATTTTGCACGGTGAAACTTTGGGCCCGGGGGGCGTTTTTACGCGGACTTTCGGCAGCCGTCCTGCGCTCTCAAAATTTTTCTCGCAGTTTCACATGCCCATCTTCAAACGACGATTCCCAAGCAACTAAAAGAGTCTAACTATCGCAATAACTTTCAGAATCTGCGAAATGTATTCTAGTTTCATAATAACATCACCGGGAATTTTGCACGGTGAAACTTTAGGCCCGGGGGGCGTTTTTACGCAGACTTTCGGCAGCCGTCCTGCGCTCTCAAAATTTTTCTCGCAGTTTCACATGCCCATCTTCAAACGACGATTCCCAAGCAACTAAAAGAGTCTAACTATCGCAATAACTTTCAGAATCTGCGAAATGTATTCTAGTTTCATAATAACATCACCGGGAATTTTGCACGGTGAAACTTTGGGCCCGGGGGGCGTTTTTACGCGGACTTTCGGCAGCCGTCCTGCGCTCTCAAAATTTTTCTCGCAGTTTCACATGCCCATCTTCAAACGACGATTCCCAAGCAACTAAAAGAGTCTAACTATCACAATAACTTTCAGAATCTGCGGAATATATTCTAGTTTCATAATAACCGCACCGGAAATTTTGCACGGTGAAACTTTGGGCCCGGGGGGCGTTTTTACGCGGACTTTCGGCAGCCGTCCTGCGCTCTCAAAATTTTTCTCGCAGTTTCACATGTCCATCTTCAAACGACGATTCCCAAGCAACTAAAAGAGTCTAACTATCACAATAACTTTCAGAATCTGCGGAATATATTCTAGTTTCATAATAACCGCACCGGAAATTTTGCACGGTGAAACTTTGGGCCCGGGGGGCGTTTTTACGCGGACTTTCGGCAGCCGTCCTGCGCTCTCAAAATTTTTCTCGCAGTTTCACATGCCCATCTTCAAACGACGATTCCCAAGCAACTAAAAGAGTCTAACTATCGCAATAACTTTCAGAATCTGCGAAATGTATTCTAGTTTCATAATAACATCACCGGGAATTTTGCACGGTGAAACTTTAGGCCCGGGGGGCGTTTTTACGCAGACTTTCGGCAGCCGTCCTGCGCTCTCAAAATTTTTCTCGCAGTTTCACATGCCCATCTTCAAACGACGATTCCCAAGCAACTAAAAGAGTCTAACTATCGCAATAACTTTCAGAATCTGCGAAATGTATTCTAGTTTCATAATAACATCACCGGGAATTTTGCACGGTGAAACTTTAGGCCCGGGGGGCGTTTTTACGCAGACTTTCGGCAGCCGTCCTGCGCTCTCAAAATTTTTCTCGCAGTTTCACATGCCCATCTTCAAACGACGATTCCCAAGCAACTAAAAGAGTCTAACTATCGCAATAACTTTCAGAATCTGCGAAATGTATTCTAGTTTCATAATAACATCACCGGGAATTTTGCACGGTGAAACTTTAGGCCCGGGGGGCGTTTTTACGCAGACTTTCGGCAGCCGTCCTGCGCTCTCAAAATTTTTCTCGCAGTTTCACATGCCCATCTTCAAACGACGATTCCCAAGCAACTAAAAGAGTCTAACTATCGCAATAACTTTCAGAATCTGCGAAATGTATTCTAGTTTCATAATAACATCACCGGGAATTTTGCACGGTGAAACTTTAGGCCCGGGGGGCGTTTTTACGCAGACTTTCGGCAGCCGTCCTGCGCTCTCAAAATTTTTCTCGCAGTTTCACATGCCCATCTTCAAACGACGATTCCCAAGCAACTAAAAGAGTCTAACTATCGCAATAACTTTCAGAATCTGCGAAATGTATTCTAGTTTCATAATAACATCACCGGGAATTTTGCACGGTGAAACTTTGGGCCCGGGGGGCGTTTTTACGCGGACTTTCGGCAGCCGTCCTGCGCTCTCAAAATTTTTCTCGCAGTTTCACATGCCCATCTTCAAACGACGATTCCCAAGCAACTAAAAGAGTCTAACTATCACAATAACTTTCAGAATCTGCGGAATATATTCTAGTTTCATAATAACCGCACCGGAAATTTTGCACGGTGAAACTTTGGGCCCGGGGGGCGTTTTTACGCGGACTTTCGGCAGCCGTCCTGCGCTCTCAAAATTTTTCTCGCAGTTTCACATGCCCATCTTCAAACGACGATTCCCAAGCAACTAAAAGAGTCTAACTATCGCAATAACTTTCAGAATCTGCGAAATGTATTCTAGTTTCATAATAACATCACCGGGAATTTTGCACGGTGAAACTTTGGGCCCGGGGGGCGTTTTTACGCGGACTTTCGGCAGCCGTCCTGCGCTCTCAAAATTTTTCTCGCAGTTTCACATGCCCATCTTCAAACGACGATTCCCAAGCAACTAAAAGAGTCTAACTATCACAATAACTTTCAGAATCTGCGGAATATATTCTAGTTTCATAATAACCGCACCGGAAATTTTGCACGGTGAAACTTTGGGCCCGGGGGGCGTTTTTACGCGGACTTTCGGCAGCCGTCCTGCGCTCTCAAAATTTTTCTCGCAGTTTCACATGTCCATCTTCAAACGACGATTCCCAAGCAACTAAAAGAGTCTAACTATCACAATAACTTTCAGAATCTGCGGAATATATTCTAGTTTCATAATAACCGCACCGGAAATTTTGCACGGTGAAACTTTGGGCCCGGGGGGCGTTTTTACGCGGACTTTCGGCAGCCGTCCTGCGCTCTCAAAATTTTTCTCGCAGTTTCACATGCCCATCTTCAAACGACGATTCCCAAGCAACTAAAAGAGTCTAACTATCGCAATAACTTTCAGAATCTGCGAAATGTATTCTAGTTTCATAATAACATCACCGGGAATTTTGCACGGTGAAACTTTAGGCCCGGGGGGCGTTTTTACGCAGACTTTCGGCAGCCGTCCTGCGCTCTCAAAATTTTTCTCGCAGTTTCACATGCCCATCTTCAAACGACGATTCCCAAGCAACTAAAAGAGTCTAACTATCGCAATAACTTTCAGAATCTGCGAAATGTATTCTAGTTTCATAATAACATCACCGGGAATTTTGCACGGTGAAACTTTAGGCCCGGGGGGCGTTTTTACGCAGACTTTCGGCAGCCGTCCTGCGCTCTCAAAATTTTTCTCGCAGTTTCACATGCCCATCTTCAAACGACGATTCCCAAGCAACTAAAAGAGTCTAACTATCGCAATAACTTTCAGAATCTGCGAAATGTATTCTAGTTTCATAATAACATCACCGGGAATTTTGCACGGTGAAACTTTGGGCCCGGGGGGCGTTTTTACGCGGACTTTCGGCAGCCGTCCTGCGCTCTCAAAATTTTTCTCGCAGTTTCACATGCCCATCTTCAAACGACGATTCCCAAGCAACTAAAAGAGTCTAACTATCACAATAACTTTCAGAATCTGCGGAATATATTCTAGTTTCATAATAACCGCACCGGAAATTTTGCACGGTGAAACTTTGGGCCCGGGGGGCGTTTTTACGCGGACTTTCGGCAGCCGTCCTGCGCTCTCAAAATTTTTCTCGCAGTTTCACATGCCCATCTTCAAACGACGATTCCCAAGCAACTAAAAGAGTCTAACTATCGCAATAACTTTCAGAATCTGCGAAATGTATTCTAGTTTCATAATAACATCACCGGGAATTTTGCACGGTGAAACTTTGGGCCCGGGGGGCGTTTTTACGCGGACTTTCGGCAGCCGTCCTGCGCTCTCAAAATTTTTCTCGCAGTTTCACATGCCCATCTTCAAACGACGATTCCCAAGCAACTAAAAGAGTCTAACTATCACAATAACTTTCAGAATCTGCGGAATATATTCTAGTTTCATAATAACCGCACCGGAAATTTTGCACGGTGAAACTTTGGGCCCGGGGGGCGTTTTTACGCGGACTTTCGGCAGCCGTCCTGCGCTCTCAAAATTTTTCTCGCAGTTTCACATGCCCATCTTCAAACGACGATTCCCAAGCAACTAAAAGAGTCTAACTATCACAATAACTTTCAGAATCTGCGGAATATATTCTAGTTTCATAATAACCGCACCGGAAATTTTGCACGGTGAAACTTTGGGCCCGGGGGGCGTTTTTACGCGGACTTTCGGCAGCCGTCCTGCGCTCTCAAAATTTTTCTCGCAGTTTCACATGCCCATCTTCAAACGACGATTCCCAAGCAACTAAAAGAGTCTAACTATCGCAATAACTTTCAGAATCTGCGAAATGTATTCTAGTTTCATAATAACATCACCGGGAATTTTGCACGGTGAAACTTTAGGCCCGGGGGGCGTTTTTACGCAGACTTTCGGCAGCCGTCCTGCGCTCTCAAAATTTTTCTCGCAGTTTCACATGCCCATCTTCAAACGACGATTCCCAAGCAACTAAAAGAGTCTAACTATCGCAATAACTTTCAGAATCTGCGAAATGTATTCTAGTTTCATAATAACATCACCGGGAATTTTGCACGGTGAAACTTTGGGCCCGGGGGGCGTTTTTACGCGGACTTTCGGCAGCCGTCCTGCGCTCTCAAAATTTTTCTCGCAGTTTCACATGCCCATCTTCAAACGACGATTCCCAAGCAACTAAAAGAGTCTAACTATCACAATAACTTTCAGAATCTGCGGAATATATTCTAGTTTCATAATAACCGCACCGGAAATTTTGCACGGTGAAACTTTGGGCCCGGGGGGCGTTTTTACGCGGACTTTCGGCAGCCGTCCTGCGCTCTCAAAATTTTTCTCGCAGTTTCACATGTCCATCTTCAAACGACGATTCCCAAGCAACTAAAAGAGTCTAACTATCGCAATAACTTTCAGAATCTGCGGAATATATTCTAGTTTCATAATAACCGCACCGGAAATTTTGCACGGTGAAACTTTGGGCCCGGGGGGCGTTTTTACGCGGACTTTCGGCAGCCGTCCTGCGCTCTCAAAATTTTTCTCGCAGTTTCACATGCCCATCTTCAAACGACGATTCCCAAGCAACTAAAAGAGTCTAACTATCGCAATAACTTTCAGAATCTGCGAAATGTATTCTAGTTTCATAATAACATCACCGGGAATTTTGCACGGTGAAACTTTAGGCCCGGGGGGCGTTTTTACGCAGACTTTCGGCAGCCGTCCTGCGCTCTCAAAATTTTTCTCGCAGTTTCACATGCCCATCTTCAAACGACGATTCCCAAGCAACTAAAAGAGTCTAACTATCGCAATAACTTTCAGAATCTGCGAAATGTATTCTAGTTTCATAATAACATCACCGGGAATTTTGCACGGTGAAACTTTAGGCCCGGGGGGCGTTTTTACGCAGACTTTCGGCAGCCGTCCTGCGCTCTCAAAATTTTTCTCGCAGTTTCACATGCCCATCTTCAAACGACGATTCCCAAGCAACTAAAAGAGTCTAACTATCGCAATAACTTTCAGAATCTGCGAAATGTATTCTAGTTTCATAATAACATCACCGGGAATTTTGCACGGTGAAACTTTGGGCCCGGGGGGCGTTTTTACGCGGACTTTCGGCAGCCGTCCTGCGCTCTCAAAATTTTTCTCGCAGTTTCACATGCCCATCTTCAAACGACGATTCCCAAGCAACTAAAAGAGTCTAACTATCACAATAACTTTCAGAATCTGCGGAATATATTCTAGTTTCATAATAACCGCACCGGAAATTTTGCACGGTGAAACTTTGGGCCCGGGGGGCGTTTTTACGCGGACTTTCGGCAGCCGTCCTGCGCTCTCAAAATTTTTCTCGCAGTTTCACATGCCCATCTTCAAACGACGATTCCCAAGCAACTAAAAGAGTCTAACTATCACAATAACTTTCAGAATCTGCGGAATATATTCTAGTTTCATAATAACCGCACCGGAAATTTTGCACGGTGAAACTTTGGGCCCGGGGGGCGTTTTTACGCGGACTTTCGGCAGCCGTCCTGCGCTCTCAAAATTTTTCTCGCAGTTTCACATGCCCATCTTCAAACGACGATTCCCAAGCAACTAAAAGAGTCTAACTATCGCAATAACTTTCAGAATCTGCGAAATGTATTCTAGTTTCATAATAACATCACCGGGAATTTTGCACGGTGAAACTTTAGGCCCGGGGGGCGTTTTTACGCAGACTTTCGGCAGCCGTCCTGCGCTCTCAAAATTTTTCTCGCAGTTTCACATGCCCATCTTCAAACGACGATTCCCAAGCAACTAAAAGAGTCTAACTATCGCAATAACTTTCAGAATCTGCGAAATGTATTCTAGTTTCATAATAACATCACCGGGAATTTTGCACGGTGAAACTTTGGGCCCGGGGGGCGTTTTTACGCGGACTTTCGGCAGCCGTCCTGCGCTCTCAAAATTTTTCTCGCAGTTTCACATGCCCATCTTCAAACGACGATTCCCAAGCAACTAAAAGAGTCTAACTATCACAATAACTTTCAGAATCTGCGGAATATATTCTAGTTTCATAATAACCGCACCGGAAATTTTGCACGGTGAAACTTTGGGCCCGGGGGGCGTTTTTACGCGGACTTTCGGCAGCCGTCCTGCGCTCTCAAAATTTTTCTCGCAGTTTCACATGCCCATCTTCAAACGACGATTCCCAAGCAACTAAAAGAGTCTAACTATCACAATAACTTTCAGAATCTGCGGAATATATTCTAGTTTCATAATAACCGCACCGGAAATTTTGCACGGTGAAACTTTGGGCCCGGGGGGCGTTTTTACGCGGACTTTCGGCAGCCGTCCTGCGCTCTCAAAATTTTTCTCGCAGTTTCACATGCCCATCTTCAAACGACGATTCCCAAGCAACTAAAAGAGTCTAACTATCGCAATAACTTTCAGAATCTGCGAAATGTATTCTAGTTTCATAATAACATCACCGGGAATTTTGCACGGTGAAACTTTAGGCCCGGGGGGCGTTTTTACGCAGACTTTCGGCAGCCGTCCTGCGCTCTCAAAATTTTTCTCGCAGTTTCACATGCCCATCTTCAAACGACGATTCCCAAGCAACTAAAAGAGTCTAACTATCGCAATAACTTTCAGAATCTGCGAAATGTATTCTAGTTTCATAATAACATCACCGGGAATTTTGCACGGTGAAACTTTGGGCCCGGGGGGCGTTTTTACGCGGACTTTCGGCAGCCGTCCTGCGCTCTCAAAATTTTTCTCGCAGTTTCACATGCCCATCTTCAAACGACGATTCCCAAGCAACTAAAAGAGTCTAACTATCGCAATAACTTTCAGAATCTGCGGAATATATTCTAGTTTCATAATAACCGCACCGGAAATTTTGCACGGTGAAACTTTGGGCCCGGGGGGCGTTTTTACGCGGACTTTCGGCAGCCGTCCTGCGCTCTCAAAATTTTTCTCGCAGTTTCACATGCCCATCTTCAAACGACGATTCCCAAGCAACTAAAAGAGTCTAACTATCACAATAACTTTCAGAATCTGCGGAATATATTCTAGTTTCATAATAACCGCACCGGAAATTTTGCACGGTGAAACTTTGGGCCCGGGGGGCGTTTTTACGCGGACTTTCGGCAGCCGTCCTGCGCTCTCAAAATTTTTCTCGCAGTTTCACATGCCCATCTTCAAACGACGATTCCCAAGCAACTAAAAGAGTCTAACTATCGCAATAACTTTCAGAATCTGCGAAATGTATTCTAGTTTCATAATAACATCACCGGGAATTTTGCACGGTGAAACTTTAGGCCCGGGGGGCGTTTTTACGCAGACTTTCGGCAGCCGTCCTGCGCTCTCAAAATTTTTCTCGCAGTTTCACATGCCCATCTTCAAACGACGATTCCCAAGCAACTAAAAGAGTCTAACTATCGCAATAACTTTCAGAATCTGCGAAATGTATTCTAGTTTCATAATAACATCACCGGGAATTTTGCACGGTGAAACTTTAGGCCCGGGGGGCGTTTTTACGCAGACTTTCGGCAGCCGTCCTGCGCTCTCAAAATTTTTCTCGCAGTTTCACATGCCCATCTTCAAACGACGATTCCCAAGCAACTAAAAGAGTCTAACTATCGCAATAACTTTCAGAATCTGCGAAATGTATTCTAGTTTCATAATAACATCACCGGGAATTTTGCACGGTGAAACTTTGGGCCCGGGGGGCGTTTTTACGCGGACTTTCGGCAGCCGTCCTGCGCTCTCAAAATTTTTCTCGCAGTTTCACATGCCCATCTTCAAACGACGATTCCCAAGCAACTAAAAGAGTCTAACTATCACAATAACTTTCAGAATCTGCGGAATATATTCTAGTTTCATAATAACCGCACCGGAAATTTTGCACGGTGAAACTTTGGGCCCGGGGGGCGTTTTTACGCGGACTTTCGGCAGCCGTCCTGCGCTCTCAAAATTTTTCTCGCAGTTTCACATGCCCATCTTCAAACGACGATTCCCAAGCAACTAAAAGAGTCTAACTATCACAATAACTTTCAGAATCTGCGGAATATATTCTAGTTTCATAATAACCGCACCGGAAATTTTGCACGGTGAAACTTTGGGCCCGGGGGGCGTTTTTACGCGGACTTTCGGCAGCCGTCCTGCGCTCTCAAAATTTTTCTCGCAGTTTCACATGCCCATCTTCAAACGACGATTCCCAAGCAACTAAAAGAGTCTAACTATCGCAATAACTTTCAGAATCTGCGAAATGTATTCTAGTTTCATAATAACATCACCGGGAATTTTGCACGGTGAAACTTTAGGCCCGGGGGGCGTTTTTACGCAGACTTTCGGCAGCCGTCCTGCGCTCTCAAAATTTTTCTCGCAGTTTCACATGCCCATCTTCAAACGACGATTCCCAAGCAACTAAAAGAGTCTAACTATCGCAATAACTTTCAGAATCTGCGAAATGTATTCTAGTTTCATAATAACATCACCGGGAATTTTGCACGGTGAAACTTTGGGCCCGGGGGGCGTTTTTACGCGGACTTTCGGCAGCCGTCCTGCGCTCTCAAAATTTTTCTCGCAGTTTCACATGCCCATCTTCAAACGACGATTCCCAAGCAACTAAAAGAGTCTAACTATCACAATAACTTTCAGAATCTGCGGAATATATTCTAGTTTCATAATAACCGCACCGGAAATTTTGCACGGTGAAACTTTGGGCCCGGGGGGCGTTTTTACGCGGACTTTCGGCAGCCGTCCTGCGCTCTCAAAATTTTTCTCGCAGTTTCACATGCCCATCTTCAAACGACGATTCCCAAGCAACTAAAAGAGTCTAACTATCACAATAACTTTCAGAATCTGCGGAATATATTCTAGTTTCATAATAACCGCACCGGAAATTTTGCACGGTGAAACTTTGGGCCCGGGGGGCGTTTTTACGCGGACTTTCGGCAGCCGTCCTGCGCTCTCAAAATTTTTCTCGCAGTTTCACATGCCCATCTTCAAACGACGATTCCCAAGCAACTAAAAGAGTCTAACTATCGCAATAACTTTCAGAATCTGCGAAATGTATTCTAGTTTCATAATAACATCACCGGGAATTTTGCACGGTGAAACTTTGGGCCCGAGGGCGTTTTTACGCGGACTTTCGGCAGCCGTCCTGCGCTCTCAAAATTTTTCTCGCAGTTTCACATGCCCATCTTCAAACGACGATTCCCAAGCAACTAAAAGAGTCTAACTATCACAATAACTTTCAGAATCTGCGGAATATATTCTAGTTTCATAATAACCGCACCGGAAATTTTGCACGGTGAAACTTTGGGCCCGGGGGGCGTTTTTACGCGGACTTTCGGCAGCCGTCCTGCGCTCTCAAAATTTTTCTCGCAGTTTCACATGCCCATCTTCAAACGACGATTCCCAAGCAACTAAAAGAGTCTAACTATCACAATAACTTTCAGAATCTGCGGAATATATTCTAGTTTCATAATAACCGCACCGGAAATTTTGCACGGTGAAACTTTGGGCCCGGGGGGCGTTTTTACGCGGACTTTCGGCAGCCGTCCTGCGCTCTCAAAATTTTTCTCGCAGTTTCACATGCCCATCTTCAAACGACGATTCCCAAGCAACTAAAAGAGTCTAACTATCGCAATAACTTTCAGAATCTGCGAAATGTATTCTAGTTTCATAATAACATCACCGGGAATTTTGCACGGTGAAACTTTAGGCCCGGGGGGCGTTTTTACGCAGACTTTCGGCAGCCGTCCTGCGCTCTCAAAATTTTTCTCGCAGTTTCACATGCCCATCTTCAAACGACGATTCCCAAGCAACTAAAAGAGTCTAACTATCGCAATAACTTTCAGAATCTGCGAAATGTATTCTAGTTTCATAATAACATCACCGGGAATTTTGCACGGTGAAACTTTGGGCCCGGGGGGCGTTTTTACGCGGACTTTCGGCAGCCGTCCTGCGCTCTCAAAATTTTTCTCGCAGTTTCACATGCCCATCTTCAAACGACGATTCCCAAGCAACTAAAAGAGTCTAACTATCGCAATAACTTTCAGAATCTGCGGAATATATTCTAGTTTCATAATAACCGCACCGGAAATTTTGCACGGTGAAACTTTGGGCCCGGGGGGCGTTTTTACGCGGACTTTCGGCAGCCGTCCTGCGCTCTCAAAATTTTTCTCGCAGTTTCACATGCCCATCTTCAAACGACGATTCCCAAGCAACTAAAAGAGTCTAACTATCACAATAACTTTCAGAATCTGCGGAATATATTCTAGTTTCATAATAACCGCACCGGAAATTTTGCACGGTGAAACTTTGGGCCCGGGGGGCGTTTTTACGCGGACTTTCGGCAGCCGTCCTGCGCTCTCAAAATTTTTCTCGCAGTTTCACATGCCCATCTTCAAACGACGATTCCCAAGCAACTAAAAGAGTCTAACTATCGCAATAACTTTCAGAATCTGCGAAATGTATTCTAGTTTCATAATAACATCACCGGGAATTTTGCACGGTGAAACTTTAGGCCCGGGGGGCGTTTTTACGCAGACTTTCGGCAGCCGTCCTGCGCTCTCAAAATTTTTCTCGCAGTTTCACATGCCCATCTTCAAACGACGATTCCCAAGCAACTAAAAGAGTCTAACTATCGCAATAACTTTCAGAATCTGCGAAATGTATTCTAGTTTCATAATAACATCACCGGGAATTTTGCACGGTGAAACTTTGGGCCCGGGGGGCGTTTTTACGCGGACTTTCGGCAGCCGTCCTGCGCTCTCAAAATTTTTCTCGCAGTTTCACATGCCCATCTTCAAACGACGATTCCCAAGCAACTAAAAGAGTCTAACTATCACAATAACTTTCAGAATCTGCGGAATATATTCTAGTTTCATAATAACCGCACCGGAAATTTTGCACGGTGAAACTTTGGGCCCGGGGGGCGTTTTTACGCGGACTTTCGGCAGCCGTCCTGCGCTCTCAAAATTTTTCTCGCAGTTTCACATGCCCATCTTCAAACGACGATTCCCAAGCAACTAAAAGAGTCTAACTATCACAATAACTTTCAGAATCTGCGGAATATATTCTAGTTTCATAATAACCGCACCGGAAATTTTGCACGGTGAAACTTTGGGCCCGGGGGGCGTTTTTACGCGGACTTTCGGCAGCCGTCCTGCGCTCTCAAAATTTTTCTCGCAGTTTCACATGCCCATCTTCAAACGACGATTCCCAAGCAACTAAAAGAGTCTAACTATCGCAATAACTTTCAGAATCTGCGAAATGTATTCTAGTTTCATAATAACATCACCGGGAATTTTGCACGGTGAAACTTTAGGCCCGGGGGGCGTTTTTACGCAGACTTTCGGCAGCCGTCCTGCGCTCTCAAAATTTTTCTCGCAGTTTCACATGCCCATCTTCAAACGACGATTCCCAAGCAACTAAAAGAGTCTAACTATCGCAATAACTTTCAGAATCTGCGAAATGTATTCTAGTTTCATAATAACATCACCGGGAATTTTGCACGGTGAAACTTTGGGCCCGGGGGGCGTTTTTACGCGGACTTTCGGCAGCCGTCCTGCGCTCTCAAAATTTTTCTCGCAGTTTCACATGCCCATCTTCAAACGACGATTCCCAAGCAACTAAAAGAGTCTAACTATCACAATAACTTTCAGAATCTGCGGAATATATTCTAGTTTCATAATAACCGCACCGGAAATTTTGCACGGTGAAACTTTGGGCCCGGGGGGCGTTTTTACGCGGACTTTCGGCAGCCGTCCTGCGCTCTCAAAATTTTTCTCGCAGTTTCACATGCCCATCTTCAAACGACGATTCCCAAGCAACTAAAAGAGTCTAACTATCACAATAACTTTCAGAATCTGCGGAATATATTCTAGTTTCATAATAACCGCACCGGAAATTTTGCACGGTGAAACTTTGGGCCCGGGGGGCGTTTTTACGCGGACTTTCGGCAGCCGTCCTGCGCTCTCAAAATTTTTCTCGCAGTTTCACATGCCCATCTTCAAACGACGATTCCCAAGCAACTAAAAGAGTCTAACTATCGCAATAACTTTCAGAATCTGCGAAATGTATTCTAGTTTCATAATAACATCACCGGGAATTTTGCACGGTGAAACTTTAGGCCCGGGGGGCGTTTTTACGCAGACTTTCGGCAGCCGTCCTGCGCTCTCAAAATTTTTCTCGCAGTTTCACATGCCCATCTTCAAACGACGATTCCCAAGCAACTAAAAGAGTCTAACTATCGCAATAACTTTCAGAATCTGCGAAATGTATTCTAGTTTCATAATAACATCACCGGGAATTTTGCACGGTGAAACTTTGGGCCCGGGGGGCGTTTTTACGCGGACTTTCGGCAGCCGTCCTGCGCTCTCAAAATTTTTCTCGCAGTTTCACATGCCCATCTTCAAACGACGATTCCCAAGCAACTAAAAGAGTCTAACTATCACAATAACTTTCAGAATCTGCGGAATATATTCTAGTTTCATAATAACCGCACCGGAAATTTTGCACGGTGAAACTTTGGGCCCGGGGGGCGTTTTTACGCGGACTTTCGGCAGCCGTCCTGCGCTCTCAAAATTTTTCTCGCAGTTTCACATGCCCATCTTCAAACGACGATTCCCAAGCAACTAAAAGAGTCTAACTATCACAATAACTTTCAGAATCTGCGGAATATATTCTAGTTTCATAATAACCGCACCGGAAATTTTGCACGGTGAAACTTTGGGCCCGGGGGGCGTTTTTACGCGGACTTTCGGCAGCCGTCCTGCGCTCTCAAAATTTTTCTCGCAGTTTCACATGCCCATCTTCAAACGACGATTCCCAAGCAACTAAAAGAGTCTAACTATCGCAATAACTTTCAGAATCTGCGAAATTTTTCTCGCAGTTTCACATGCCCATCTTCAAACGACGATTCCCAAGCAACTAAAAGAGTCTAACTATCGCAATAACTTTCAGAATCTGCGAAATGTATTCTAGTTTCATAATAACATCACCGGGAATTTTGCACGGTGAAACTTTGGGCCCGGGGGGCGTTTTTACGCGGACTTTCGGCAGCCGTCCTGCGCTCTCAAAATTTTTCTCGCAGTTTCACATGCCCATCTTCAAACGACGATTCCCAAGCAACTAAAAGAGTCTAACTATCACAATAACTTTCAGAATCTGCGGAATATATTCTAGTTTCATAATAACCGCACCGGAAATTTTGCACGGTGAAACTTTGGGCCCGGGGGGCGTTTTTACGCGGACTTTCGGCAGCCGTCCTGCGCTCTCAAAATTTTTCTCGCAGTTTCACATGCCCATCTTCAAACGACGATTCCCAAGCAACTAAAAGAGTCTAACTATCACAATAACTTTCAGAATCTGCGGAATATATTCTAGTTTCATAATAACCGCACCGGAAATTTTGCACGGTGAAACTTTGGGCCCGGGGGGCGTTTTTACGCGGACTTTCGGCAGCCGTCCTGCGCTCTCAAAATTTTTCTCGCAGTTTCACATGCCCATCTTCAAACGACGATTCCCAAGCAACTAAAAGAGTCTAACTATCGCAATAACTTTCAGAATCTGCGAAATGTATTCTAGTTTCATAATAACATCACCGGGAATTTTGCACGGTGAAACTTTAGGCCCGGGGGGCGTTTTTACGCAGACTTTCGGCAGCCGTCCTGCGCTCTCAAAATTTTTCTCGCAGTTTCACATGCCCATCTTCAAACGACGATTCCCAAGCAACTAAAAGAGTCTAACTATCGCAATAACTTTCAGAATCTGCGAAATGTATTCTAGTTTCATAATAACATCACCGGGAATTTTGCACGGTGAAACTTTGGGCCCGGGGGGCGTTTTTACGCGGACTTTCGGCAGCCGTCCTGCGCTCTCAAAATTTTTCTCGCAGTTTCACATGCCCATCTTCAAACGACGATTCCCAAGCAACTAAAAGAGTCTAACTATCACAATAACTTTCAGAATCTGCGGAATATATTCTAGTTTCATAATAACCGCACCGGAAATTTTGCACGGTGAAACTTTGGGCCCGGGGGGCGTTTTTACGCGGACTTTCGGCAGCCGTCCTGCGCTCTCAAAATTTTTCTCGCAGTTTCACATGCCCATCTTCAAACGACGATTCCCAAGCAACTAAAAGAGTCTAACTATCACAATAACTTTCAGAATCTGCGGAATATATTCTAGTTTCATAATAACCGCACCGGAAATTTTGCACGGTGAAACTTTGGGCCCGGGGGGCGTTTTTACGCGGACTTTCGGCAGCCGTCCTGCGCTCTCAAAATTTTTCTCGCAGTTTCACATGCCCATCTTCAAACGACGATTCCCAAGCAACTAAAAGAGTCTAACTATCGCAATAACTTTCAGAATCTGCGAAATGTATTCTAGTTTCATAATAACATCACCGGGAATTTTGCACGGTGAAACTTTAGGCCCGGGGGGCGTTTTTACGCAGACTTTCGGCAGCCGTCCTGCGCTCTCAAAATTTTTCTCGCAGTTTCACATGCCCATCTTCAAACGACGATTCCCAAGCAACTAAAAGAGTCTAACTATCGCAATAACTTTCAGAATCTGCGAAATGTATTCTAGTTTCATAATAACATCACCGGGAATTTTGCACGGTGAAACTTTGGGCCCGGGGGGCGTTTTTACGCGGACTTTCGGCAGCCGTCCTGCGCTCTCAAAATTTTTCTCGCAGTTTCACATGCCCATCTTCAAACGACGATTCCCAAGCAACTAAAAGAGTCTAACTATCACAATAACTTTCAGAATCTGCGGAATATATTCTAGTTTCATAATAACCGCACCGGAAATTTTGCACGGTGAAACTTTGGGCCCGGGGGGCGTTTTTACGCGGACTTTCGGCAGCCGTCCTGCGCTCTCAAAATTTTTCTCGCAGTTTCACATGCCCATCTTCAAACGACGATTCCCAAGCAACTAAAAGAGTCTAACTATCACAATAACTTTCAGAATCTGCGGAATATATTCTAGTTTCATAATAACCGCACCGGAAATTTTGCACGGTGAAACTTTGGGCCCGGGGGGCGTTTTTACGCGGACTTTCGGCAGCCGTCCTGCGCTCTCAAAATTTTTCTCGCAGTTTCACATGCCCATCTTCAAACGACGATTCCCAAGCAACTAAAAGAGTCTAACTATCGCAATAACTTTCAGAATCTGCGAAATGTATTCTAGTTTCATAATAACATCACCGGGAATTTTGCACGGTGAAACTTTAGGCCCGGGGGGCGTTTTTACGCAGACTTTCGGCAGCCGTCCTGCGCTCTCAAAATTTTTCTCGCAGTTTCACATGCCCATCTTCAAACGACGATTCCCAAGCAACTAAAAGAGTCTAACTATCGCAATAACTTTCAGAATCTGCGAAATGTATTCTAGTTTCATAATAACATCACCGGGAATTTTGCACGGTGAAACTTTAGGCCCGGGGGGCGTTTTTACGCAGACTTTCGGCAGCCGTCCTGCGCTCTCAAAATTTTTCTCGCAGTTTCACATGCCCATCTTCAAACGACGATTCCCAAGCAACTAAAAGAGTCTAACTATCGCAATAACTTTCAGAATCTGCGAAATGTATTCTAGTTTCATAATAACATCACCGGGAATTTTGCACGGTGAAACTTTGGGCCCGGGGGGCGTTTTTACGCGGACTTTCGGCAGCCGTCCTGCGCTCTCAAAATTTTTCTCGCAGTTTCACATGCCCATCTTCAAACGACGATTCCCAAGCAACTAAAAGAGTCTAACTATCACAATAACTTTCAGAATCTGCGGAATATATTCTAGTTTCATAATAACCGCACCGGAAATTTTGCACGGTGAAACTTTGGGCCCGGGGGGCGTTTTTACGCGGACTTTCGGCAGCCGTCCTGCGCTCTCAAAATTTTTCTCGCAGTTTCACATGCCCATCTTCAAACGACGATTCCCAAGCAACTAAAAGAGTCTAACTATCACAATAACTTTCAGAATCTGCGGAATATATTCTAGTTTCATAATAACCGCACCGGAAATTTTGCACGGTGAAACTTTGGGCCCGGGGGGCGTTTTTACGCGGACTTTCGGCAGCCGTCCTGCGCTCTCAAAATTTTTCTCGCAGTTTCACATGCCCATCTTCAAACGACGATTCCCAAGCAACTAAAAGAGTCTAACTATCGCAATAACTTTCAGAATCTGCGAAATGTATTCTAGTTTCATAATAACATCACCGGGAATTTTGCACGGTGAAACTTTAGGCCCGGGGGGCGTTTTTACGCAGACTTTCGGCAGCCGTCCTGCGCTCTCAAAATTTTTCTCGCAGTTTCACATGCCCATCTTCAAACGACGATTCCCAAGCAACTAAAAGAGTCTAACTATCGCAATAACTTTCAGAATCTGCGAAATGTATTCTAGTTTCATAATAACATCACCGGGAATTTTGCACGGTGAAACTTTGGGCCCGGGGGGCGTTTTTACGCGGACTTTCGGCAGCCGTCCTGCGCTCTCAAAATTTTTCTCGCAGTTTCACATGCCCATCTTCAAACGACGATTCCCAAGCAACTAAAAGAGTCTAACTATCACAATAACTTTCAGAATCTGCGGAATATATTCTAGTTTCATAATAACCGCACCGGAAATTTTGCACGGTGAAACTTTGGGCCCGGGGGGCGTTTTTACGCGGACTTTCGGCAGCCGTCCTGCGCTCTCAAAATTTTTCTCGCAGTTTCACATGCCCATCTTCAAACGACGATTCCCAAGCAACTAAAAGAGTCTAACTATCACAATAACTTTCAGAATCTGCGGAATATATTCTAGTTTCATAATAACCGCACCGGAAATTTTGCACGGTGAAACTTTGGGCCCGGGGGGCGTTTTTACGCGGACTTTCGGCAGCCGTCCTGCGCTCTCAAAATTTTTCTCGCAGTTTCACATGCCCATCTTCAAACGACGATTCCCAAGCAACTAAAAGAGTCTAACTATCGCAATAACTTTCAGAATCTGCGAAATGTATTCTAGTTTCATAATAACATCACCGGGAATTTTGCACGGTGAAACTTTAGGCCCGGGGGGCGTTTTTACGCAGACTTTCGGCAGCCGTCCTGCGCTCTCAAAATTTTTCTCGCAGTTTCACATGCCCATCTTCAAACGACGATTCCCAAGCAACTAAAAGAGTCTAACTATCGCAATAACTTTCAGAATCTGCGAAATGTATTCTAGTTTCATAATAACATCACCGGGAATTTTGCACGGTGAAACTTTGGGCCCGGGGGGCGTTTTTACGCGGACTTTCGGCAGCCGTCCTGCGCTCTCAAAATTTTTCTCGCAGTTTCACATGCCCATCTTTAAACGACGATTCCCAAGCAACTAAAAGAGTCTAACTATCACAATAACTTTCAGAATCTGCGGAATATATTCTAGTTTCATAATAACCGCACCGGAAATTTTGCACGGTGAAACTTTGGGCCCGGGGGGCGTTTTTACGCGGACTTTCGGCAGCCGTCCTGCGCTCTCAAAATTTTTCTCGCAGTTTCACATGCCCATCTTCAAACGACGATTCCCAAGCAACTAAAAGAGTCTAACTATCACAATAACTTTCAGAATCTGCGGAATATATTCTAGTTTCATAATAACCGCACCGGAAATTTTGCACGGTGAAACTTTGGGCCCGGGGGGCGTTTTTACGCGGACTTTCGGCAGCCGTCCTGCGCTCTCAAAATTTTTCTCGCAGTTTCACATGCCCATCTTCAAACGACGATTCCCAAGCAACTAAAAGAGTCTAACTATCGCAATAACTTTCAGAATCTGCGAAATGTATTCTAGTTTCATAATAACATCACCGGGAATTTTGCACGGTGAAACGTTAGGCCCGGGGGGCGTTTTTACGCAGACTTTCGGCAGCCGTCCTGCGCTCTCAAAATTTTTCTCGCAGTTTCACATGCCCATCTTCAAACGACGATTCCCAAGCAACTAAAAGAGTCTAACTATCGCAATAACTTTCAGAATCTGCGAAATGTATTCTAGTTTCATAATAACATCACCGGGAATTTTGCACGGTGAAACTTTAGGCCCGGGGGGCGTTTTTACGCAGACTTTCGGCAGCCGTCCTGCGCTCTCAAAATTTTTCTCGCAGTTTCACATGCCCATCTTCAAACGACGATTCCCAAGCAACTAAAAGAGTCTAACTATCGCAATAACTTTCAGAATCTGCGAAATGTATTCTAGTTTCATAATAACATCACCGGGAATTTTGCACGGTGAAACTTTGGGCCCGGGGGGCGTTTTTACGCGGACTTTCGGCAGCCGTCCTGCGCTCTCAAAATTTTTCTCGCAGTTTCACATGCCCATCTTCAAACGACGATTCCCAAGCAACTAAAAGAGTCTAACTATCACAATAACTTTCAGAATCTGCGGAATATATTCTAGTTTCATAATAACCGCACCGGAAATTTTGCACGGTGAAACTTTGGGCCCGGGGGGCGTTTTTACGCGGACTTTCGGCAGCCGTCCTGCGCTCTCAAAATTTTTCTCGCAGTTTCACATGCCCATCTTCAAACGACGATTCCCAAGCAACTAAAAGAGTCTAACTATCACAATAACTTTCAGAATCTGCGGAATATATTCTAGTTTCATAATAACCGCACCGGAAATTTTGCACGGTGAAACTTTGGGCCCGGGGGGCGTTTTTACGCGGACTTTCGGCAGCCGTCCTGCGCTCTCAAAATTTTTCTCGCAGTTTCACATGCCCATCTTCAAACGACGATTCCCAAGCAACTAAAAGAGTCTAACTATCGCAATAACTTTCAGAATCTGCGAAATGTATTCTAGTTTCATAATAACATCACCGGGAATTTTGCACGGTGAAACTTTAGGCCCGGGGGGCGTTTTTACGCAGACTTTCGGCAGCCGTCCTGCGCTCTCAAAATTTTTCTCGCAGTTTCACATGCCCATCTTCAAACGACGATTCCCAAGCAACTAAAAGAGTCTAACTATCGCAATAACTTTCAGAATCTGCGAAATGTATTCTAGTTTCATAATAACATCACCGGGAATTTTGCACGGTGAAACTTTGGGCCCGGGGGGCGTTTTTACGCGGACTTTCGGCAGCCGTCCTGCGCTCTCAAAATTTTTCTCGCAGTTTCACATGCCCATCTTCAAACGACGATTCCCAAGCAACTAAAAGAGTCTAACTATCACAATAACTTTCAGAATCTGCGGAATATATTCTAGTTTCATAATAACCGCACCGGAAATTTTGCACGGTGAAACTTTGGGCCCGGGGGGCGTTTTTACGCGGACTTTCGGCAGCCGTCCTGCGCTCTCAAAATTTTTCTCGCAGTTTCACATGCCCATCTTCAAACGACGATTCCCAAGCAACTAAAAGAGTCTAACTATCACAATAACTTTCAGAATCTGCGGAATATATTCTAGTTTCATAATAACCGCACCGGAAATTTTGCACGGTGAAACTTTGGGCCCGGGGGGCGTTTTTACGCGGACTTTCGGCAGCCGTCCTGCGCTCTCAAAATTTTTCTCGCAGTTTCACATGCCCATCTTCAAACGACGATTCCCAAGCAACTAAAAGAGTCTAACTATCGCAATAACTTTCAGAATCTGCGAAATGTATTCTAGTTTCATAATAACATCACCGGGAATTTTGCACGGTGAAACTTTAGGCCCGGGGGGCGTTTTTACGCAGACTTTCGGCAGCCGTCCTGCGCTCTCAAAATTTTTCTCGCAGTTTCACATGCCCATCTTCAAACGACGATTCCCAAGCAACTAAAAGAGTCTAACTATCGCAATAACTTTCAGAATCTGCGAAATGTATTCTAGTTTCATAATAACATCACCGGGAATTTTGCACGGTGAAACTTTGGGCCCGGGGGGCGTTTTTACGCGGACTTTCGGCAGCCGTCCTGCGCTCTCAAAATTTTTCTCGCAGTTTCACATGCCCATCTTCAAACGACGATTCCCAAGCAACTAAAAGAGTCTAACTATCACAATAACTTTCAGAATCTGCGGAATATATTCTAGTTTCATAATAACCGCACCGGAAATTTTGCACGGTGAAACTTTGGGCCCGGGGGGCGTTTTTACGCGGACTTTCGGCAGCCGTCCTGCGCTCTCAAAATTTTTCTCGCAGTTTCACATGCCCATCTTCAAACGACGATTCCCAAGCAACTAAAAGAGTCTAACTATCACAATAACTTTCAGAATCTGCGGAATATATTCTAGTTTCATAATAACCGCACCGGAAATTTTGCACGGTGAAACTTTGGGCCCGGGGGGCGTTTTTACGCGGACTTTCGGCAGCCGTCCTGCGCTCTCAAAATTTTTCTCGCAGTTTCACATGCCCATCTTCAAACGACGATTCCCAAGCAACTAAAAGAGTCTAACTATCGCAATAACTTTCAGAATCTGCGAAATGTATTCTAGTTTCATAATAACATCACCGGGAATTTTGCACGGTGAAACTTTAGGCCCGGGGGGCGTTTTTACGCAGACTTTCGGCAGCCGTCCTGCGCTCTCAAAATTTTTCTCGCAGTTTCACATGCCCATCTTCAAACGACGATTCCCAAGCAACTAAAAGAGTCTAACTATCGCAATAACTTTCAGAATCTGCGAAATGTATTCTAGTTTCATAATAACATCACCGGGAATTTTGCACGGTGAAACTTTAGGCCCGGGGGGCGTTTTTACGCAGACTTTCGGCAGCCGTCCTGCGCTCTCAAAATTTTTCTCGCAGTTTCACATGCCCATCTTCAAACGACGATTCCCAAGCAACTAAAAGAGTCTAACTATCGCAATAACTTTCAGAATCTGCGAAATGTATTCTAGTTTCATAATAACATCACCGGGAATTTTGCACGGTGAAACTTTGGGCCCGGGGGGCGTTTTTACGCGGACTTTCGGCAGCCGTCCTGCGCTCTCAAAATTTTTCTCGCAGTTTCACATGCCCATCTTCAAACGACGATTCCCAAGCAACTAAAAGAGTCTAACTATCACAATAACTTTCAGAATCTGCGGAATATATTCTAGTTTCATAATAACCGCACCGGAAATTTTGCACGGTGAAACTTTGGGCCCGGGGGGCGTTTTTACGCGGACTTTCGGCAGCCGTCCTGCGCTCTCAAAATTTTTCTCGCAGTTTCACATGCCCATCTTCAAACGACGATTCCCAAGCAACTAAAAGAGTCTAACTATCACAATAACTTTCAGAATCTGCGGAATATATTCTAGTTTCATAATAACCGCACCGGAAATTTTGCACGGTGAAACTTTGGGCCCGGGGGGCGTTTTTACGCGGACTTTCGGCAGCCGTCCTGCGCTCTCAAAATTTTTCTCGCAGTTTCACATGCCCATCTTCAAACGACGATTCCCAAGTAACTAAAAGAGTCTAACTATCGCAATAACTTTCAGAATCTGCGAAATGTATTCTAGTTTCATAATAACATCACCGGGAATTTTGCACGGTGAAACTTTAGGCCCGGGGGGCGTTTTTACGCAGACTTTCGGCAGCCGTCCTGCGCTCTCAAAATTTTTCTCGCAGTTTCACATGCCCATCTTCAAACGACGATTCCCAAGCAACTAAAAGAGTCTAACTATCGCAATAACTTTCAGAATCTGCGAAATGTATTCTAGTTTCATAATAACATCACCGGGAATTTTGCACGGTGAAACTTTGGGCCCGGGGGGCGTTTTTACGCGGACTTTCGGCAGCCGTCCTGCGCTCTCAAAATTTTTCTCGCAGTTTCACATGCCCATCTTCAAACGACGATTCCCAAGCAACTAAAAGAGTCTAACTATCACAATAACTTTCAGAATCTGCGGAATATATTCTAGTTTCATAATAACCGCACCGGAAATTTTGCACGGTGAAACTTTGGGCCCGGGGGGCGTTTTTACGCGGACTTTCGGCAGCCGTCCTGCGCTCTCAAAATTTTTCTCGCAGTTTCACATGCCCATCTTCAAACGACGATTCCCAAGCAACTAAAAGAGTCTAACTATCACAATAACTTTCAGAATCTGCGGAATATATTCTAGTTTCATAATAACCGCACCGGAAATTTTGCACGGTGAAACTTTGGGCCCGGGGGGCGTTTTTACGCGGACTTTCGGCAGCCGTCCTGCGCTCTCAAAATTTTTCTCGCAGTTTCACATGCCCATCTTCAAACGACGATTCCCAAGCAACTAAAAGAGTCTAACTATCGCAATAACTTTCAGAATCTGCGAAATGTATTCTAGTTTCATAATAACATCACCGGGAATTTTGCACGGTGAAACTTTAGGCCCGGGGGGCGTTTTTACGCAGACTTTCGGCAGCCGTCCTGCGCTCTCAAAATTTTTCTCGCAGTTTCACATGCCCATCTTCAAACGACGATTCCCAAGCAACTAAAAGAGTCTAACTATCGCAATAACTTTCAGAATCTGCGAAATGTATTCTAGTTTCATAATAACATCACCGGGAATTTTGCACGGTGAAACTTTGGGCCCGGGGGGCGTTTTTACGCGGACTTTCGGCAGCCGTCCTGCGCTCTCAAAATTTTTCTCGCAGTTTCACATGCCCATCTTCAAACGACGATTCCCAAGCAACTAAAAGAGTCTAACTATCACAATAACTTTCAGAATCTGCGGAATATATTCTAGTTTCATAATAACCGCACCGGAAATTTTGCACGGTGAAACTTTGGGCCCGGGGGGCGTTTTTACGCGGACTTTCGGCAGCCGTCCTGCGCTCTCAAAATTTTTCTCGCAGTTTCACATGCCCATCTTCAAACGACGATTCCCAAGCAACTAAAAGAGTCTAACTATCGCAATAACTTTCAGAATCTGCGAAATGTATTCTAGTTTCATAATAACATCACCGGGAATTTTGCACGGTGAAACTTTAGGCCCGGGGGGCGTTTTTACGCAGACTTTCGGCAGCCGTCCTGCGCTCTCAAAATTTTTCTCGCAGTTTCACATGCCCATCTTCAAACGACGATTCCCAAGCAACTAAAAGAGTCTAACTATCGCAATAACTTTCAGAATCTGCGAAATGTATTCTAGTTTCATAATAACATCACCGGGAATTTTGCACGGTGAAACTTTAGGCCCGGGGGGCGTTTTTACGCAGACTTTCGGCAGCCGTCCTGCGCTCTCAAAATTTTTCTCGCAGTTTCACATGCCCATCTTCAAACGACGATTCCCAAGCAACTAAAAGAGTCTAACTATCGCAATAACTTTCAGAATCTGCGAAATGTATTCTAGTTTCATAATAACATCACCGGGAATTTTGCACGGTGAAACTTTGGGCCCGGGGGGCGTTTTTACGCGGACTTTCGGCAGCCGTCCTGCGCTCTCAAAATTTTTCTCGCAGTTTCACATGCCCATCTTCAAACGACGATTCCCAAGCAACTAAAAGAGTCTAACTATCACAATAACTTTCAGAATCTGCGGAATATATTCTAGTTTCATAATAACCGCACCGGAAATTTTGCACGGTGAAACTTTGGGCCCGGGGGGCGTTTTTACGCGGACTTTCGGCAGCCGTCCTGCGCTCTCAAAATTTTTCTCGCAGTTTCACATGCCCATCTTCAAACGACGATTCCCAAGCAACTAAAAGAGTCTAACTATCACAATAACTTTCAGAATCTGCGGAATATATTCTAGTTTCATAATAACCGCACCGGAAATTTTGCACGGTGAAACTTTGGGCCCGGGGGGCGTTTTTACGCGGACTTTCGGCAGCCGTCCTGCGCTCTCAAAATTTTTCTCGCAGTTTCACATGCCCATCTTCAAACGACGATTCCCAAGCAACTAAAAGAGTCTAACTATCGCAATAACTTTCAGAATCTGCGAAATGTATTCTAGTTTCATAATAACATCACCGGGAATTTTGCACGGTGAAACTTTAGGCCCGGGGGGCGTTTTTACGCAGACTTTCGGCAGCCGTCCTGCGCTCTCAAAATTTTTCTCGCAGTTTCACATGCCCATCTTCAAACGACGATTCCCAAGCAACTAAAAGAGTCTAACTATCGCAATAACTTTCAGAATCTGCGAAATGTATTCTAGTTTCATAATAACATCACCGGGAATTTTGCACGGTGAAACTTTGGGCCCGGGGGGCGTTTTTACGCGGACTTTCGGCAGCCGTCCTGCGCTCTCAAAATTTTTCTCGCAGTTTCACATGCCCATCTTCAAACGACGATTCCCAAGCAACTAAAAGAGTCTAACTATCACAATAACTTTCAGAATCTGCGGAATATATTCTAGTTTCATAATAACCGCACCGGAAATTTTGCACGGTGAAACTTTGGGCCCGGGGGGCGTTTTTACGCGGACTTTCGGCAGCCGTCCTGCGCTCTCAAAATTTTTCTCGCAGTTTCACATGCCCATCTTCAAACGACGATTCCCAAGCAACTAAAAGAGTCTAACTATCGCAATAACTTTCAGAATCTGCGAAATGTATTCTAGTTTCATAATAACATCACCGGGAATTTTGCACGGTGAAACTTTAGGCCCGGGGGGCGTTTTTACGCAGACTTTCGGCAGCCGTCCTGCGCTCTCAAAATTTTTCTCGCAGTTTTACATGCCCATCTTCAAACGACGATTCCCAAGCAACTAAAAGAGTCTAACTATCGCAATAACTTTCAGAATCTGCGAAATGTATTCTAGTTTCATAATAACATCACCGGGAATTTTGCACGGTGAAACTTTGGGCCCGGGGGGCGTTTTTACGCGGACTTTCGGCAGCCGTCCTGCGCTCTCAAAATTTTTCTCGCAGTTTCACATGCCCATCTTCAAACGACGATTCCCAAGCAACTAAAAGAGTCTAACTATCACAATAACTTTCAGAATCTGCGGAATATATTCTAGTTTCATAATAACCGCACCGGAAATTTTGCACGGTGAAACTTTGGGCCCGGGGGGCGTTTATACGCGGACTTTCGGCAGCCGTCCTGCGCTCTCAAAATTTTTCTCGCAGTTTCACATGCCCATCTTCAAACGACGATTCCCAAGCAACTAAAAGAGTCTAACTATCACAATAACTTTCAGAATCTGCGGAATATATTCTAGTTTCATAATAACCGCACCGGAAATTTTGCACGGTGAAACTTTGGGCCCGGGGGGCGTTTTTACGCGGACTTTCGGCAGCCGTCCTGCGCTCTCAAAATTTTTCTCGCAGTTTCACATGCCCATCTTCAAACGACGATTCCCAAGCAACTAAAAGAGTCTAACTATCGCAATAACTTTCAGAATCTGCGAAATGTATTCTAGTTTCATAATAACATCACCGGGAATTTTGCACGGTGAAACTTTAGGCCCGGGGGGCGTTTTTACGCAGACTTTCGGCAGCCGTCCTGCGCTCTCAAAATTTTTCTCGCAGTTTCACATGCCCATCTTCAAACGACGATTCCCAAGCAACTAAAAGAGTCTAACTATCGCAATAACTTTCAGAATCTGCGAAATGTATTCTAGTTTCATAATAACATCACCGGGAATTTTGCACGGTGAAACTTTAGGCCCGGGGGGCGTTTTTACGCAGACTTTCGGCAGCCGTCCTGCGCTCTCAAAATTTTTCTCGCAGTTTCACATGCCCATCTTCAAACGACGATTCCCAAGCAACTAAAAGAGTCTAACTATCGCAATAACTTTCAGAATCTGCGAAATGTATTCTAGTTTCATAATAACATCACCGGGAATTTTGCACGGTGAAACTTTGGGCCCGGGGGGCGTTTTTACGCGGACTTTCGGCAGCCGTCCTGCGCTCTCAAAATTTTTCTCGCAGTTTCACATGCCCATCTTCAAACGACGATTCCCAAGCAACTAAAAGAGTCTAACTATCACAATAACTTTCAGAATCTGCGGAATATATTCTAGTTTCATAATAACCGCACCGGAAATTTTGCACGGTGAAACTTTGGGCCCGGGGGGCGTTTTTACGCGGACTTTCGGCAGCCGTCCTGCGCTCTCAAAATTTTTCTCGCAGTTTCACATGCCCATCTTCAAACGACGATTCCCAAGCAACTAAAAGAGTCTAACTATCACAATAACTTTCAGAATCTGCGGAATATATTCTAGTTTCATAATAACCGCACCGGAAATTTTGCACGGTGAAACTTTGGGCCCGGGGGGCGTTTTTACGCGGACTTTCGGCAGCCGTCCTGCGCTCTCAAAATTTTTCTCGCAGTTTCACATGCCCATCTTCAAACGACGATTCCCAAGCAACTAAAAGAGTCTAACTATCGCAATAACTTTCAGAATCTGCGAAATGTATTCTAGTTTCATAATAACATCACCGGGAATTTTGCACGGTGAAACTTTAGGCCCGGGGGGCGTTTTTACGCAGACTTTCGGCAGCCGTCCTGCGCTCTCAAAATTTTTCTCGCAGTTTCACATGCCCATCTTCAAACGACGATTCCCAAGCAACTAAAAGAGTCTAACTATCGCAATAACTTTCAGAATCTGCGAAATGTATTCTAGTTTCATAATAACATCACCGGGAATTTTGCACGGTGAAACTTTGGGCCCGGGGGGCGTTTTTACGCGGACTTTCGGCAGCCGTCCTGCGCTCTCAAAATTTTTCTCGCAGTTTCACATGCCCATCTTCAAACGACGATTCCCAAGCAACTAAAAGAGTCTAACTATCACAATAACTTTCAGAATCTGCGGAATATATTCTAGTTTCATAATAACCGCACCGGAAATTTTGCACGGTGAAACTTTGGGCCCGGGGGGCGTTTTTACGCGGACTTTCGGCAGCCGTCCTGCGCTCTCAAAATTTTTCTCGCAGTTTCACATGCCCATCTTCAAACGACGATTCCCAAGCAACTAAAAGAGTCTAACTATCACAATAACTTTCAGAATCTGCGGAATATATTCTAGTTTCATAATAACCGCACCGGAAATTTTGCACGGTGAAACTTTGGGCCCGGGGGGCGTTTTTACGCGGACTTTCGGCAGCCGTCCTGCGCTCTCAAAATTTTTCTCGCAGTTTCACATGCCCATCTTCAAACGACGATTCCCAAGCAACTAAAAGAGTCTAACTATCGCAATAACTTTCAGAATCTGCGAAATGTATTCTAGTTTCATAATAACATCACCGGGAATTTTGCACGGTGAAACTTTAGGCCCGGGGGGCGTTTTTACGCAGACTTTCGGCAGCCGTCCTGCGCTCTCAAAATTTTTCTCGCAGTTTCACATGCCCATCTTCAAACGACGATTCCCAAGCAACTAAAAGAGTCTAACTATCGCAATAACTTTCAGAATCTGCGAAATGTATTCTAGTTTCATAATAACATCACCGGGAATTTTGCACGGTGAAACTTTGGGCCCGGGGGGCGTTTTTACGCGGACTTTCGGCAGCCGTCCTGCGCTCTCAAAATTTTTCTCGCAGTTTCACATGCCCATCTTCAAACGACGATTCCCAAGCAACTAAAAGAGTCTAACTATCACAATAACTTTCAGAATCTGCGGAATATATTCTAGTTTCATAATAACCGCACCGGAAATTTTGCACGGTGAAACTTTGGGCCCGGGGGGCGTTTTTACGCGGACTTTCGGCAGCCGTCCTGCGCTCTCAAAATTTTTCTCGCAGTTTCACATGCCCATCTTCAAACGACGATTCCCAAGCAACTAAAAGAGTCTAACTATCACAATAACTTTCAGAATCTGCGGAATATATTCTAGTTTCATAATAACCGCACCGGAAATTTTGCACGGTGAAACTTTGGGCCCGGGGGGCGTTTTTACGCGGACTTTCGGCAGCCGTCCTGCGCTCTCAAAATTTTTCTCGCAGTTTCACATGCCCATCTTCAAACGACGATTCCCAAGCAACTAAAAGAGTCTAACTATCGCAATAACTTTCAGAATCTGCGAAATGTATTCTAGTTTCATAATAACATCACCGGGAATTTTGCACGGTGAAACTTTAGGCCCGGGGGGCGTTTTTACGCAGACTTTCGGCAGCCGTCCTGCGCTCTCAAAATTTTTCTCGCAGTTTCACATGCCCATCTTCAAACGACGATTCCCAAGCAACTAAAAGAGTCTAACTATCGCAATAACTTTCAGAATCTGCGAAATGTATTCTAGTTTCATAATAACATCACCGGGAATTTTGCACGGTGAAACTTTAGGCCCGGGGGGCGTTTTTACGCAGACTTTCGGCAGCCGTCCTGCGCTCTCAAAATTTTTCTCGCAGTTTCACATGCCCATCTTCAAACGACGATTCCCAAGCAACTAAAAGAGTCTAACTATCGCAATAACTTTCAGAATCTGCGAAATGTATTCTAGTTTCATAATAACATCACCGGGAATTTTGCACGGTGAAACTTTGGGCCCGGGGGGCGTTTTTACGCGGACTTTCGGCAGCCGTCCTGCGCTCTCAAAATTTTTCTCGCAGTTTCACATGCCCATCTTCAAACGACGATTCCCAAGCAACTAAAAGAGTCTAACTATCACAATAACTTTCAGAATCTGCGGAATATATTCTAGTTTCATAATAACCGCACCGGAAATTTTGCACGGTGAAACTTTGGGCCCGGGGGGCGTTTTTACGCGGACTTTCGGCAGCCGTCCTGCGCTCTCAAAATTTTTCTCGCAGTTTCACATGCCCATCTTCAAACGACGATTCCCAAGCAACTAAAAGAGTCTAACTATCACAATAACTTTCAGAATCTGCGGAATATATTCTAGTTTCATAATAACCGCACCGGAAATTTTGCACGGTGAAACTTTGGGCCCGGGGGGCGTTTTTACGCGGACTTTCGGCAGCCGTCCTGCGCTCTCAAAATTTTTCTCGCAGTTTCACATGCCCATCTTCAAACGACGATTCCCAAGCAACTAAAAGAGTCTAACTATCGCAATAACTTTCAGAATCTGCGAAATGTATTCTAGTTTCATAATAACATCACCGGGAATTTTGCACGGTGAAACTTTAGGCCCGGGGGGCGTTTTTACGCAGACTTTCGGCAGCCGTCCTGCGCTCTCAAAATTTTTCTCGCAGTTTCACATGCCCATCTTCAAACGACGATTCCCAAGCAACTAAAAGAGTCTAACTATCGCAATAACTTTCAGAATCTGCGAAATGTATTCTAGTTTCATAATAACATCACCGGGAATTTTGCACGGTGAAACTTTGGGCCCGGGGGGCGTTTTTACGCGGACTTTCGGCAGCCGTCCTGCGCTCTCAAAATTTTTCTCGCAGTTTCACATGCCCATCTTCAAACGACGATTCCCAAGCAACTAAAAGAGTCTAACTATCACAATAACTTTCAGAATCTGCGGAATATATTCTAGTTTCATAATAACCGCACCGGAAATTTTGCACGGTGAAACTTTGGGCCCGGGGGGCGTTTTTACGCGGACTTTCGGCAGCCGTCCTGCGCTCTCAAAATTTTTCTCGCAGTTTCACATGCCCATCTTCAAACGACGATTCCCAAGCAACTAAAAGAGTCTAACTATCACAATAACTTTCAGAATCTGCGGAATATATTCTAGTTTCATAATAACCGCACCGGAAATTTTGCACGGTGAAACTTTGGGCCCGGGGGGCGTTTTTACGCGGACTTTCGGCAGCCGTCCTGCGCTCTCAAAATTTTTCTCGCAGTTTCACATGCCCATCTTCAAACGACGATTCCCAAGCAACTAAAAGAGTCTAACTATCGCAATAACTTTCAGAATCTGCGAAATGTATTCTAGTTTCATAATAACATCACCGGGAATTTTGCACGGTGAAACTTTAGGCCCGGGGGGCGTTTTTACGCAGACTTTCGGCAGCCGTCCTGCGCTCTCAAAATTTTTCTCGCAGTTTCACATGCCCATCTTCAAACGACGATTCCCAAGCAACTAAAAGAGTCTAACTATCGCAATAACTTTCAGAATCTGCGAAATGTATTCTAGTTTCATAATAACATCACCGGGAATTTTGCACGGTGAAACTTTGGGCCCGGGGGGCGTTTTTACGCGGACTTTCGGCAGCCGTCCTGCGCTCTCAAAATTTTTCTCGCAGTTTCACATGCCCATCTTCAAACGACGATTCCCAAGCAACTAAAAGAGTCTAACTATCACAATAACTTTCAGAATCTGCGGAATATATTCTAGTTTCATAATAACCGCACCGGAAATTTTGCACGGTGAAACTTTGGGCCCGGGGGGCGTTTTTACGCGGACTTTCGGCAGCCGTCCTGCGCTCTCAAAATTTTTCTCGCAGTTTCACATGCCCATCTTCAAACGACGATTCCCAAGCAACTAAAAGAGTCTAACTATCACAATAACTTTCAGAATCTGCGGAATATATTCTAGTTTCATAATAACCGCACCGGAAATTTTGCACGGTGAAACTTTGGGCCCGGGGGGCGTTTTTACGCGGACTTTCGGCAGCCGTCCTGCGCTCTCAAAATTTTTCTCGCAGTTTCACATGCCCATCTTCAAACGACGATTCCCAAGCAACTAAAAGAGTCTAACTATCGCAATAACTTTCAGAATCTGCGAAATGTATTCTAGTTTCATAATAACATCACCGGGAATTTTGCACGGTGAAACTTTAGGCCCGGGGGGCGTTTTTACGCAGACTTTCGGCAGCCGTCCTGCGCTCTCAAAATTTTTCTCGCAGTTTCACATGCCCATCTTCAAACGACGATTCCCAAGCAACTAAAAGAGTCTAACTATCGCAATAACTTTCAGAATCTGCGAAATGTATTCTAGTTTCATAATAACATCACCGGGAATTTTGCACGGTGAAACTTTAGGCCCGGGGGGCGTTTTTACGCAGACTTTCGGCAGCCGTCCTGCGCTCTCAAAATTTTTCTCGCAGTTTCACATGCCCATCTTCAAACGACGATTCCCAAGCAACTAAAAGAGTCTAACTATCGCAATAACTTTCAGAATCTGCGAAATGTATTCTAGTTTCATAATAACATCACCGGGAATTTTGCACGGTGAAACTTTGGGCCCGGGGGGCGTTTTTACGCGGACTTTCGGCAGCCGTCCTGCGCTCTCAAAATTTTTCTCGCAGTTTCACATGCCCATCTTCAAACGACGATTCCCAAGCAACTAAAAGAGTCTAACTATCACAATAACTTTCAGAATCTGCGGAATATATTCTAGTTTCATAATAAACGCACCGGAAATTTTGCACGGTGAAACTTTGGGCCCGGGGGGCGTTTTTACGCGGACTTTCGGCAGCCGTCCTGCGCTCTCAAAATTTTTCTCGCAGTTTCACATGCCCATCTTCAAACGACGATTCCCAAGCAACTAAAAGAGTCTAACTATCACAATAACTTTCAGAATCTGCGGAATATATTCTAGTTTCATAATAACCGCACCGGAAATTTTGCACGGTGAAACTTTGGGCCCGGGGGGCGTTTTTACGCGGACTTTCGGCAGCCGTCCTGCGCTCTCAAAATTTTTCTCGCAGTTTCACATGCCCATCTTCAAACGACGATTCCCAAGCAACTAAAAGAGTCTAACTATCGCAATAACTTTCAGAATCTGCGAAATGTATTCTAGTTTCATAATAACATCACCGGGAATTTTGCACGGTGAAACTTTAGGCCCGGGGGGCGTTTTTACGCAGACTTTCGGCAGCCGTCCTGCGCTCTCAAAATTTTTCTCGCAGTTTCACATGCCCATCTTCAAACGACGATTCCCAAGCAACTAAAAGAGTCTAACTATCGCAATAACTTTCAGAATCTGCGAAATGTATTCTAGTTTCATAATAACATCACCGGGAATTTTGCACGGTGAAACTTTGGGCCCGGGGGGCGTTTTTACGCGGACTTTCGGCAGCCGTCCTGCGCTCTCAAAATTTTTCTCGCAGTTTCACATGCCCATCTTCAAACGACGATTCCCAAGCAACTAAAAGAGTCTAACTATCACAATAACTTTCAGAATCTGCGGAATATATTCTAGTTTCATAATAACCGCACCGGAAATTTTGCACGGTGAAACTTTGGGCCCGGGGGGCGTTTTTACGCGGACTTTCGGCAGCCGTCCTGCGCTCTCAAAATTTTTCTCGCAGTTTCACATGCCCATCTTCAAACGACGATTCCCAAGCAACTAAAAGAGTCTAACTATCACAATAACTTTCAGAATCTGCGGAATATATTCTAGTTTCATAATAACCGCACCGGAAATTTTGCACGGTGAAACTTTGGGCCCGGGGGGCGTTTTTACGCGGACTTTCGGCAGCCGTCCTGCGCTCTCAAAATTTTTCTCGCAGTTTCACATGCCCATCTTCAAACGACGATTCCCAAGCAACTAAAAGAGTCTAACTATCGCAATAACTTTCAGAATCTGCGAAATGTATTCTAGTTTCATAATAACATCACCGGGAATTTTGCACGGTGAAACTTTAGGCCCGGGGGGCGTTTTTACGCAGACTTTCGGCAGCCGTCCTGCGCTCTCAAAATTTTTCTCGCAGTTTCACATGCCCATCTTCAAACGACGATTCCCAAGCAACTAAAAGAGTCTAACTATCGCAATAACTTTCAGAATCTGCGAAATGTATTCTAGTTTCATAATAACATCACCGGGAATTTTGCACGGTGAAACTTTGGGCCCGGGGGGCGTTTTTACGCGGACTTTCGGCAGCCGTCCTGCGCTCTCAAAATTTTTCTCGCAGTTTCACATGCCCATCTTCAAACGACGATTCCCAAGCAACTAAAAGAGTCTAACTATCACAATAACTTTCAGAATCTGCGGAATATATTCTAGTTTCATAATAACCGCACCGGAAATTTTGCACGGTGAAACTTTGGGCCCGGGGGGCGTTTTTACGCGGACTTTCGGCAGCCGTCCTGCGCTCTCAAAATTTTTCTCGCAGTTTCACATGCCCATCTTCAAACGACGATTCCCAAGCAACTAAAAGAGTCTAACTATCACAATAACTTTCAGAATCTGCGGAATATATTCTAGTTTCATAATAACCGCACCGGAAATTTTGCACGGTGAAACTTTGGGCCCGGGGGGCGTTTTTACGCGGACTTTCGGCAGCCGTCCTGCGCTCTCAAAATTTTTCTCGCAGTTTCACATGCCCATCTTCAAACGACGATTCCCAAGCAACTAAAAGAGTCTAACTATCGCAATAACTTTCAGAATCTGCGAAATGTATTCTAGTTTCATAATAACATCACCGGGAATTTTGCACGGTGAAACTTTAGGCCCGGGGGGGCGTTTTTACGCAGACTTTCGGCAGCCGTCCTGCGCTCTCAAAATTTTTCTCGCAGTTTCACATGCCCATCTTCAAACGACGATTCCCAAGCAACTAAAAGAGTCTAACTATCGCAATAACTTTCAGAATCTGCGAAATGTATTCTAGTTTCATAATAACATCACCGGGAATTTTGCACGGTGAAACTTTGGGCCCGGGGGGCGTTTTTACGCGGACTTTCGGCAGCCGTCCTGCGCTCTCAAAATTTTTCTCGCAGTTTCACATGCCCATCTTCAAACGACGATTCCCAAGCAACTAAAAGAGTCTAACTATCACAATAACTTTCAGAATCTGCGGAATATATTCTAGTTTCATAATAACCGCACCGGAAATTTTGCACGGTGAAACTTTGGGCCCGGGGGGCGTTTTTACGCGGACTTTCGGCAGCCGTCCTGCGCTCTCAAAATTTTTCTCGCAGTTTCACATGCCCATCTTCAAACGACGATTCCCAAGCAACTAAAAGAGTCTAACTATCACAATAACTTTCAGAATCTGCGGAATATATTCTAGTTTCATAATAACCGCACCGGAAATTTTGCACGGTGAAACTTTGGGCCCGGGGGGCGTTTTTACGCGGACTTTCGGCAGCCGTCCTGCGCTCTCAAAATTTTTCTCGCAGTTTCACATGCCCATCTTCAAACGACGATTCCCAAGCAACTAAAAGAGTCTAACTATCGCAATAACTTTCAGAATCTGCGAAATGTATTCTAGTTTCATAATAACATCACCGGGAATTTTGCACGGTGAAACTTTAGGCCCGGGGGGCGTTTTTACGCAGACTTTCGGCAGCCGTCCTGCGCTCTCAAAATTTTTCTCGCAGTTTCACATGCCCATCTTCAAACGACGATTCCCAAGCAACTAAAAGAGTCTAACTATCGCAATAACTTTCAGAATCTGCGAAATGTATTCTAGTTTCATAATAACATCACCGGGAATTTTGCACGGTGAAACTTTGGGCCCGGGGGGCGTTTTTACGCGGACTTTCGGCAGCCGTCCTGCGCTCTCAAAATTTTTCTCGCAGTTTCACATGCCCATCTTCAAACGACGATTCCCAAGCAACTAAAAGAGTCTAACTATCACAATAACTTTCAGAATCTGCGGAATATATTCTAGTTTCATAATAACCGCACCGGAAATTTTGCACGGTGAAACTTTGGGCCCGGGGGGCGTTTTTACGCGGACTTTCGGCAGCCGTCCTGCGCTCTCAAAATTTTTCTCGCAGTTTCACATGCCCATCTTCAAACGACGATTCCCAAGCAACTAAAAGAGTCTAACTATCACAATAACTTTCAGAATCTGCGGAATATATTCTAGTTTCATAATAACCGCACCGGAAATTTTGCACGGTGAAACTTTGGGCCCGGGGGGCGTTTTTACGCGGACTTTCGGCAGCCGTCCTGCGCTCTCAAAATTTTTCTCGCAGTTTCACATGCCCATCTTCAAACGACGATTCCCAAGCAACTAAAAGAGTCTAACTATCGCAATAACTTTCAGAATCTGCGAAATGTATTCTAGTTTCATAATAACATCACCGGGAATTTTGCACGGTGAAACTTTAGGCCCGGGGGGCGTTTTTACGCAGACTTTCGGCAGCCGTCCTGCGCTCTCAAAATTTTTCTCGCAGTTTCACATGCCCATCTTCAAACGACGATTCCCAAGCAACTAAAAGAGTCTAACTATCGCAATAACTTTCAGAATCTGCGAAATGTATTCTAGTTTCATAATAACATCACCGGGAATTTTGCACGGTGAAACTTTGGGCCCGGGGGGCGTTTTTACGCGGACTTTCGGCAGCCGTCCTGCGCTCTCAAAATTTTTCTCGCAGTTTCACATGCCCATCTTCAAACGACGATTCCCAAGCAACTAAAAGAGTCTAACTATCACAATAACTTTCAGAATCTGCGGAATATATTCTAGTTTCATAATAACCGCACCGGAAATTTTGCACGGTGAAACTTTGGGCCCGGGGGGCGTTTTTACGCGGACTTTCGGCAGCCGTCCTGCGCTCTCAAAATTTTTCTCGCAGTTTCACATGCCCATCTTCAAACGACGATTCCCAAGCAACTAAAAGAGTCTAACTATCACAATAACTTTCAGAATCTGCGGAATATATTCTAGTTTCATAATAACCGCACCGGAAATTTTGCACGGTGAAACTTTGGGCCCGGGGGGCGTTTTTACGCGGACTTTCGGCAGCCGTCCTGCGCTCTCAAAATTTTTCTCGCAGTTTCACATGCCCATCTTCAAACGACGATTCCCAAGCAACTAAAAGAGTCTAACTATCGCAATAACTTTCAGAATCTGCGAAATGTATTCTAGTTTCATAATAACATCACCGGGAATTTTGCACGGTGAAACTTTAGGCCCGGGGGGCGTTTTTACGCAGACTTTCGGCAGCCGTCCTGCGCTCTCAAAATTTTTCTCGCAGTTTCACATGCCCATCTTCAAACGACGATTCCCAAGCAACTAAAAGAGTCTAACTATCGCAATAACTTTCAGAATCTGCGAAATGTATTCTAGTTTCATAATAACATCACCGGGAATTTTGCACGGTGAAACTTTGGGCCCGGGGGGCGTTTTTACGCGGACTTTCGGCAGCCGTCCTGCGCTCTCAAAATTTTTCTCGCAGTTTCACATGCCCATCTTCAAACGACGATTCCCAAGCAACTAAAAGAGTCTAACTATCACAATAACTTTCAGAATCTGCGGAATGTATTCTAGTTTCATAATAACAGCACCGGAAATTTTGCACGGTGAAACTTTGGGCCCGGGGGGCGTTTTTACGCGGACTTTCGGCAGCCGTCCTGCGCTCTCAAAATTTTTCTCGCAGTTTCACATGCCCATCTTCAAACGACGATTCCCAAGCAACTAAAAGAGTCTAACTATCACAATAACTTTCAGAATCTGCGGAATATATTCTAGTTTCATAATAACCGCACCGGAAATTTTGCACGGTGAAACTTTGGGCCCGGGGGGCGTTTTTACGCGGACTTTCGGCAGCCGTCCTGCGCTCTCAAAATTTTTCTCGCAGTTTCACATGCCCATCTTCAAACGACGATTCCCAAGCAACTAAAAGAGTCTAACTATCGCAATAAATTTCAGAATCTGCGGAAATATAATCATAGTTTCATAATAACAGCACCGGGAAATTTTGCACGGTGAAACTTTAGGCCCGGGGGGCGTTTTTACGCAGACTTTCGGCAGCCGTCCTGCGCTCTCAAAATTTTTCTCGCAGTTTCACATGCCCATCTTCAAACGACGATTCCCAAGCAACTAAAAGAGTCTAACTATCGCAATAACTTTCAGAATCTGCGAAATGTATTCTAGTTTCATAATAACATCACCGGGAATTTTGCACGGTGAAACTTTAGGCCCGGGGGGCGTTTTTACGCAGACTTTCGGCAGCCGTCCTGCGCTCTCAAAATTTTTCTCGCAGTTTCACATGCCCATCTTCAAACGACGATTCCCAAGCAACTAAAAGAGTCTAACTATCGCAATAACTTTCAGAATCTGCGAAATGTATTCTAGTTTCATAATAACATCACCGGGAATTTTGCACGGTGAAACTTTGGGCCCGGGGGGCGTTTTTACGCGGACTTTCGGCAGCCGTCCTGCGCTCTCAAAATTTTTCTCGCAGTTTCACATGCCCATCTTCAAACGACGATTCCCAAGCAACTAAAAGAGTCTAACTATCACAATAACTTTCAGAATCTGCGGAATATATTCTAGTTTCATAATAACCGCACCGGAAATTTTGCACGGTGAAACTTTGGGCCCGGGGGGCGTTTTTACGCGGACTTTCGGCAGCCGTCCTGCGCTCTCAAAATTTTTCTCGCAGTTTCACATGCCCATCTTCAAACGACGATTCCCAAGCAACTAAAAGAGTCTAACTATCACAATAACTTTCAGAATCTGCGGAATATATTCTAGTTTCATAATAACCGCACCGGAAATTTTGCACGGTGAAACTTTGGGCCCGGGGGGCGTTTTTACGCGGACTTTCGGCAGCCGTCCTGCGCTCTCAAAATTTTTCTCGCAGTTTCACATGCCCATCTTCAAACGACGATTCCCAAGCAACTAAAAGAGTCTAACTATCGCAATAACTTTCAGAATCTGCGAAATGTATTCTAGTTTCATAATAACATCACCGGGAATTTTGCACGGTGAAACTTTAGGCCCGGGGGGCGTTTTTACGCAGACTTTCGGCAGCCGTCCTGCGCTCTCAAAATTTTTCTCGCAGTTTCACATGCCCATCTTCAAACGACGATTCCCAAGCAACTAAAAGAGTCTAACTATCGCAATAACTTTCAGAATCTGCGAAATGTATTCTAGTTTCATAATAACATCACCGGGAATTTTGCACGGTGAAACTTTGGGCCCGGGGGGCGTTTTTACGCGGACTTTCGGCAGCCGTCCTGCGCTCTCAAAATTTTTCTCGCAGTTTCACATGCCCATCTTCAAACGACGATTCCCAAGCAACTAAAAGAGTCTAACTATCACAATAACTTTCAGAATCTGCGGAATATATTCTAGTTTCATAATAACCGCACCGGAAATTTTGCACGGTGAAACTTTGGGCCCGGGGGGCGTTTTTACGCGGACTTTCGGCAGCCGTCCTGCGCTCTCAAAATTTTTCTCGCAGTTTCACATGCCCATCTTCAAACGACGATTCCCAAGCAACTAAAAGAGTCTAACTATCACAATAACTTTCAGAATCTGCGGAATATATTCTAGTTTCATAATAACCGCACCGGAAATTTTGCACGGTGAAACTTTGGGCCCGGGGGGCGTTTTTACGCGGACTTTCGGCAGCCGTCCTGCGCTCTCAAAATTTTTCTCGCAGTTTCACATGCCCATCTTCAAACGACGATTCCCAAGCAACTAAAAGAGTCTAACTATCGCAATAACTTTCAGAATCTGCGAAATGTATTCTAGTTTCATAATAACATCACCGGGAATTTTGCACGGTGAAACTTTAGGCCCGGGGGGCGTTTTTACGCAGACTTTCGGCAGCCGTCCTGCGCTCTCAAAATTTTTCTCGCAGTTTCACATGCCCATCTTCAAACGACGATTCCCAAGCAACTAAAAGAGTCTAACTATCGCAATAACTTTCAGAATCTGCGAAATGTATTCTAGTTTCATAATAACATCACCGGGAATTTTGCACGGTGAAACTTTGGGCCCGGGGGGCGTTTTTACGCGGACTTTCGGCAGCCGTCCTGCGCTCTCAAAATTTTTCTCGCAGTTTCACATGCCCATCTTCAAACGACGATTCCCAAGCAACTAAAAGAGTCTAACTATCACAATAACTTTCAGAATCTGCGGAATATATTCTAGTTTCATAATAACCGCACCGGAAATTTTGCACGGTGAAACTTTGGGCCCGGGGGGCGTTTTTACGCGGACTTTCGGCAGCCGTCCTGCGCTCTCAAAATTTTTCTCGCAGTTTCACATGCCCATCTTCAAACGACGATTCCCAAGCAACTAAAAGAGTCTAACTATCACAATAACTTTCAGAATCTGCGGAATATATTCTAGTTTCATAATAACCGCACCGGAAATTTTGCACGGTGAAACTTTGGGCCCGGGGGGCGTTTTTACGCGGACTTTCGGCAGCCGTCCTGCGCTCTCAAAATTTTTCTCGCAGTTTCACATGCCCATCTTCAAACGACGATTCCCAAGCAACTAAAAGAGTCTAACTATCGCAATAACTTTCAGAATCTGCGAAATGTATTCTAGTTTCATAATAACATCACCGGGAATTTTGCACGGTGAAACTTTAGGCCCGGGGGGCGTTTTTACGCAGACTTTCGGCAGCCGTCCTGCGCTCTCAAAATTTTTCTCGCAGTTTCACATGCCCATCTTCAAACGACGATTCCCAAGCAACTAAAAGAGTCTAACTATCGCAATAACTTTCAGAATCTGCGAAATGTATTCTAGTTTCATAATAACATCACCGGGAATTTTGCACGGTGAAACTTTAGGCCCGGGGGGCGTTTTTACGCAGACTTTCGGCAGCCGTCCTGCGCTCTCAAAATTTTTCTCGCAGTTTCACATGCCCATCTTCAAACGACGATTCCCAAGCAACTAAAAGAGTCTAACTATCGCAATAACTTTCAGAATCTGCGAAATGTATTCTAGTTTCATAATAACATCACCGGGAATTTTGCACGGTGAAACTTTGGGCCCGGGGGGCGTTTTTACGCGGACTTTCGGCAGCCGTCCTCTGCGCTCTCAAAATTTTTCTCGCAGTTTCACATGCCCATCTTCAAACGACGATTCCCAAGCAACTAAAAGAGTCTAACTATCACAATAACTTTCAGAATCTGCGGAATATATTCTAGTTTCATAATAACCGCACCGGAAATTTTGCACGGTGAAACTTTGGGCCCGGGGGGCGTTTTTACGCGGACTTTCGGCAGCCGTCCTGCGCTCTCAAAATTTTTCTCGCAGTTTCACATGCCCATCTTCAAACGACGATTCCCAAGCAACTAAAAGAGTCTAACTATCACAATAACTTTCAGAATCTACGGAATATATTCTAGTTTCATAATAACCGCACCGGAAATTTGCACGGTGAAACTTTGGGCCCGGGGGGCGTTTTTACGCGGACTTTCGGCAGCCGTCCTGCGCTCTCAAAATTTTTCTCGCAGTTTCACATGCCCATCTTCAAACGACGATTCCCAAGCAACTAAAAGAGTCTAACTATCGCAATAACTTTCAGAATCTGCGAAATGTATTCTAGTTTCATAATAACATCACCGGGAATTTTGCACGGTGAAACTTTAGGCCGGGGGGCGTTTTTACGCAGACTTTCGGCAGCCGTCCTGCGCTCTCAAAATTTTTCTCGCAGTTTCACATGCCCATCTTCAAACGACGATTCCCAAGCAACTAAAAGAGTCTAACTATCGCAATAACTTTCAGAATCTGCGAAATGTATTCTAGTTTCATAATAACATCACCGGGAATTTTGCACGGTGAAACTTTGGGCCCGGGGGGCGTTTTTACGCGGACTTTCGGCAGCCGTCCTGCGCTCTCAAAATTTTTCTCGCAGTTTCACATGCCCATCTTCAAACGACGATTCCCAAGCAACTAAAAGAGTCTAACTATCGCAATAACTTTCAGAATCTGCGGAAATGTATTCTAGTTTCATAATAACATCACCGGGAAATTTGCACGGTGAAACTTTGGGCCCGGGGGGCGTTTTTTACGCGGACTTTCGGCAGCCGTCCTGCGCTCTCAAAATTTTTCTCGCAGTTTCACATGCCCATCTTCAAACGACGATTCCCAAGCAACTAAAAGAGTCTAACTATCACAATAACTTTCAGAATCTGCGGAATATATTCTAGTTTCATAATAACCGCACCGGAAATTTTGCACGGTGAAACTTTGGGCCCGGGGGGCGTTTTTACGCGGACTTTCGGCAGCCGTCCTGCGCTCTCAAAATTTTTCTCGCAGTTTCACATGCCCATCTTCAAACGACGATTCCCAAGCAACTAAAAGAGTCTAACTATCGCAATAACTTTCAGAATCTGCGAAATGTATTCTAGTTTCATAATAACATCACCGGGAATTTTGCACGGTGAAACTTTAGGCCCGGGGGGCGTTTTTACGCAGACTTTCGGCAGCCGTCCTGCGCTCTCAAAATTTTTCTCGCAGTTTCACATGCCCATCTTCAAACGACGATTCCCAAGCAACTAAAAGAGTCTAACTATCGCAATAACTTTCAGAATCTGCGAAATGTATTCTAGTTTCATAATAACATCACCGGGAATTTTGCACGGTGAAACTTTGGGCCCGGGGGGCGTTTTTACGCGGACTTTCGGCAGCCGTCCTGCGCTCTCAAAATTTTTCTCGCAGTTTCACATGCCCATCTTCAAACGACGATTCCCAAGCAACTAAAAGAGTCTAACTATCACAATAACTTTCAGAATCTGCGGAATATATTCTAGTTTCATAATAACCGCACCGGAAATTTTGCACGGTGAAACTTTGGGCCCGGGGGGCGTTTTTACGCGGACTTTCGGCAGCCGTCCTGCGCTCTCAAAATTTTTCTCGCAGTTTCACATGCCCATCTTCAAACGACGATTCCCAAGCAACTAAAAGAGTCTAACTATCACAATAACTTTCAGAATCTGCGGAATATATTCTAGTTTCATAATAACCGCACCGGAAATTTTGCACGGTGAAACTTTGGGCCCGGGGGGCGTTTTTACGCGGACTTTCGGCAGCCGTCCTGCGCTCTCAAAATTTTTCTCGCAGTTTCACATGCCCATCTTCAAACGACGATTCCCAAGCAACTAAAAGAGTCTAACTATCGCAATAACTTTCAGAATCTGCGAAATGTATTCTAGTTTCATAATAACATCACCGGGAATTTTGCACGGTGAAACTTTAGGCCCGGGGGGCGTTTTTACGCAGACTTTCGGCAGCCGTCCTGCGCTCTCAAAATTTTTCTCGCAGTTTCACATGCCCATCTTCAAACGACGATTCCCAAGCAACTAAAAGAGTCTAACTATCGCAATAACTTTCAGAATCTGCGAAATGTATTCTAGTTTCATAATAACATCACCGGGAATTTTGCACGGTGAAACTTTAGGCCCGGGGGGCGTTTTTACGCAGACTTTCGGCAGCCGTCCTGCGCTCTCAAAATTTTTCTCGCAGTTTCACATGCCCATCTTCAAACGACGATTCCCAAGCAACTAAAAGAGTCTAACTATCGCAATAACTTTCAGAATCTGCGAAATGTATTCTAGTTTCATAATAACATCACCGGGAATTTTGCACGGTGAAACTTTGGGCCCGGGGGGCGTTTTTACGCGGACTTTCGGCAGCCGTCCTGCGCTCTCAAAATTTTTCTCGCAGTTTCACATGCCCATCTTCAAACGACGATTCCCAAGCAACTAAAAGAGTCTAACTATCACAATAACTTTCAGAATCTGCGGAATATATTCTAGTTTCATAATAACCGCACCGGAAATTTTGCACGGTGAAACTTTGGGCACGGGGGGCGTTTTTACGCGGACTTTCGGCAGCCGTCCTGCGCTCTCAAAATTTTTCTCGCAGTTTCACATGCCCATCTTCAAACGACGATTCCCAAGCAACTAAAAGAGTCTAACTATCACAATAACTTTCAGAATCTGCGGAATATATTCTAGTTTCATAATAACCGCACCGGAAATTTTGCACGGTGAAACTTTGGGCCCGGGGGGCGTTTTTACGCGGACTTTCGGCAGCCGTCCTGCGCTCTCAAAATTTTTCTCGCAGTTTCACATGCCCATCTTCAAACGACGATTCCCAAGCAACTAAAAGAGTCTAACTATCGCAATAACTTTCAGAATCTGCGAAATGTATTCTAGTTTCATAATAACATCACCGGGAATTTTGCACGGTGAAACTTTAGGCCCGGGGGGCGTTTTTACGCAGACTTTCGGCAGCCGTCCTGCGCTCTCAAAATTTTTCTCGCAGTTTCACATGCCCATCTTCAAACGACGATTCCCAAGCAACTAAAAGAGTCTAACTATCGCAATAACTTTCAGAATCTGCGAAATGTATTCTAGTTTCATAATAACATCACCGGGAATTTTGCACGGTGAAACTTTGGGCCCGGGGGGCGTTTTTACGCGGACTTTCGGCAGCCGTCCTGCGCTCTCAAAATTTTTCTCGCAGTTTCACATGCCCATCTTCAAACGACGATTCCCAAGCAACTAAAAGAGTCTAACTATCACAATAACTTTCAGAATCTGCGGAATATATTCTAGTTTCATAATAACCGCACCGGAAATTTTGCACGGTGAAACTTTGGGCCCGGGGGGCGTTTTTACGCGGACTTTCGGCAGCCGTCCTGCGCTCTCAAAATTTTTCTCGCAGTTTCACATGCCCATCTTCAAACGACGATTCCCAAGCAACTAAAAGAGTCTAACTATCACAATAACTTTCAGAATCTGCGGAATATATTCTAGTTTCATAATAACCGCACCGGAAATTTTGCACGGTGAAACTTTGGGCCCGGGGGGCGTTTTTTTTACGCGGACTTTCGGCAGCCGTCCTGCGCTCTCAAAATTTTTCTCGCAGTTTCACATGCCCATCTTCAAACGACGATTCCCAAGCAACTAAAAGAGTCTAACTATCGCAATAACTTTCAGAATCTGCGAAATGTATTCTAGTTTCATAATAACATCACCGGGAATTTTGCACGGTGAAACTTTAGGCCCGGGGGGCGTTTTTACGCAGACTTTCGGCAGCCGTCCTGCGCTCTCAAAATTTTTCTCGCAGTTTCACATGCCCATCTTCAAACGACGATTCCCAAGCAACTAAAAGAGTCTAACTATCGCAATAACTTTCAGAATCTGCGAAATGTATTCTAGTTTCATAATAACATCACCGGGAATTTTGCACGGTGAAACTTTGGGCCCGGGGGGCGTTTTTACGCGGACTTTCGGCAGCCGTCCTGCGCTCTCAAAATTTTTCTCGCAGTTTCACATGCCCATCTTCAAACGACGATTCCCAAGCAACTAAAAGAGTCTAACTATCACAATAACTTTCAGAATCTGCGGAATATATTCTAGTTTCATAATAACCGCACCGGAAATTTTGCACGGTGAAACTTTGGGCCCGGGGGGCGTTTTTACGCGGACTTTCGGCAGCCGTCCTGCGCTCTCAAAATTTTTCTCGCAGTTTCACATGCCCATCTTCAAACGACGATTCCCAAGCAACTAAAAGAGTCTAACTATCACAATAACTTTCAGAATCTGCGGAATATATTCTAGTTTCATAATAACCGCACCGGAAATTTTGCACGGTGAAACTTTGGGCCCGGGGGGCGTTTTTTACGCGGACTTTCGGCAGCCGTCCTGCGCTCTCAAAATTTTTCTCGCAGTTTCACATGCCCATCTTCAAACGACGATTCCCAAGCAACTAAAAGAGTCTAACTATCGCAATAACTTTCAGAATCTGCGAAATGTATTCTAGTTTCATAATAACATCACCGGGAATTTTGCACGGTGAAACTTTAGGCCCGGGGGGCGTTTTTACGCAGACTTTCGGCAGCCGTCCTGCGCTCTCAAAATTTTTCTCGCAGTTTCACATGCCCATCTTCAAACGACGATTCCCAAGCAACTAAAAGAGTCTAACTATCGCAATAACTTTCAGAATCTGCGAAATGTATTCTAGTTTCATAATAACATCACCGGGAATTTTGCACGGTGAAACTTTAGGCCCGGGGGGCGTTTTTACGCAGACTTTCGGCAGCCGTCCTGCGCTCTCAAAATTTTTCTCGCAGTTTCACATGCCCATCTTCAAACGACGATTCCCAAGCAACTAAAAGAGTCTAACTATCGCAATAACTTTCAGAATCTGCCGAAATGTATTCTAGTTTCATAATAACATCACCGGGAATTTTGCACGGTGAAACTTTGGGCCCGGGGGGCGTTTTTACGCGGACTTTCGGCAGCCGTCCTGCGCTCTCAAAATTTTTCTCGCAGTTTCACATGCCCATCTTCAAACGACGATTCCCAAGCAACTAAAAGAGTCTAACTATCACAATAACTTTCAGAATCTGCGGAATATATTCTAGTTTCATAATAACCGCACCGGAAATTTTGCACGGTGAAACTTTGGGCCCGGGGGGCGTTTTTACGCGGACTTTCGGCAGCCGTCCTGCGCTCTCAAAATTTTTCTCGCAGTTTCACATGCCCATCTTCAAACGACGATTCCCAAGCAACTAAAAGAGTCTAACTATCACAATAACTTTCAGAATCTGCGGAATATATTCTAGTTTCATAATAACCGCACCGGAAATTTTGCACGGTGAAACTTTGGGCCCGGGGGGCGTTTTTACGCGGACTTTCGGCAGCCGTCCTGCGCTCTCAAAATTTTTCTCGCAGTTTCACATGCCCATCTTCAAACGACGATTCCCAAGCAACTAAAAGAGTCTAACTATCGCAATAACTTTCAGAATCTGCGAAATGTATTCTAGTTTCATAATAACATCACCGGGAATTTTGCACGGTGAAACTTTAGGCCCGGGGGGCGTTTTTACGCAGACTTTCGGCAGCCGTCCTGCGCTCTCAAAATTTTTCTCGCAGTTTCACATGCCCATCTTCAAACGACGATTCCCAAGCAACTAAAAGAGTCTAACTATCGCAATAACTTTCAGAATCTGCGAAATGTATTCTAGTTTCATAATAACATCACCGGGAATTTTG